>UXGC01000413.1:0-118404 GCA_900480045.1 Eurytoma adleriae
AATAATAATAATAATAATAATAATAATAATAAATGCGTGAACGCAGCAATTCTGCGCCGGTCACGACGATAAAAAATAAGACGAGAAAAACACGCGAACAAACCTCAGTCTTGGACAAGGAAAAAAACGAGAATCTTGCGCAAAGGGCGGAGAGCCTCACGGCAACGGCGGTTTTCACCGGCGCGATGGTCGAAAGGCCGGTCGCGTCCGCGAAAGCCGCGAGCACGCCAGTGGAAAGCGCGCGATTTTTCGCGATTTTCGCAAACCGTTCGAAGTCTCTCGGGCGACGATCAATCCTAAGGGCGTGAACGCGCGTCTCCTCAACTGGCGCATGCACCTCGTACAACGGCTTCGGTCAGTGGGTACGCGATAAACCTAAACAACTTTGGCATTTCTCGCCCGGAGTCTCCGTCGCTGCCGGCCACTCGGTAACACTGGAACGACGAGCGGACGGACGGGGAAGCGGGAGGGGGTTGGAGTCGGGACGATTGGAATTTTTGAGTGGACGATCGGCGCCGGAGGCTCGGTCGATTGTAGTACTTGCTTCCTTCTCTCTCTATCTCTCTCAATTTCGAATGAACACTTCGACACCGGTTTCAAAGATCACAAGGTATATAGGTGTGCGCGATGCGGCGACGAATTGCGCGACGCTCGTTCGACGGTCGCGCGCACATTGGTTACGATTGCTCGAACGCACATATCAATGCGAATTCTAATAAAAATTCATAAAGACAAAGACAATCATAATGACAATAATTAATAGCAATGACAATAGCAGTTAATAATAGTAATGATAATAGCAATAATAATATTCGCAGTAATAATAGTAGCATCAGCAATGCAGCAATGATAAAAAGTATGATACAAAGTATACAAAAGACGTTCTAGTTAGTGCCTTACCGAACTAGAGCGCACTCGCGTCTCCATCGTGTTTCTTTCATTCTCGCTTCGCTCGTGCAGAGGGGAGTAGGAAATAATTGAGAGAACAGCGGATTCGAGCGCCGATGATCGTGCGTGTGTATGTACAGGCGCGACGAGCTCGGCCGCGAGGAGAGCGCTCGGGAGGAGAGGACGCGGATATCGATCGCGGCGCGCTCGCCGCCTCCTCCTCTCCCGCCCCGGCCCTCGCGCGGTCCGCCGTGCAAAAAAAGTTTCTCGTACTCTCTTTTTCCGACGTACCCTCCCGCCGCGGCGCTCGTTACGCCTACGTCGTTAATAATAGCTTGTACAATATACATATATATATTTCATATATATATATTATTAAATAAATAATCTTCCAATGCGATAATAAGGTTGACGGTGTGTATGTATATATTTATAATGGATCTCGCAGCCATTCGCTCGCGCACTCTCGCTCTTATATATAATATTTATATATTCATCTATATATTCATCTGTATCCATCGGCGGCTATATATAATAATTTTGGACTCTCGTATTTGCATATTTATACCCGGCTCGGCGCCGGGACTCGTGGTAACGGTGGGCGCCTACGGCGCTGGAACTGGCCTGGTCCAGGTCCCGGGTGAGCGCTCAGTAGACGGGGTAGGGCGGCCTGTGCGGCCAGAGCGGCGGAATCGGCGGCAGGCTCCCCGTCCACGATCAAGTGTCCTTGGCGCTGACGGACGAGTCCTCGTCCTGGCTGCTCGGGTACGCGATGCCCAGCTTCGGGCCCTGCTGCACGACGACGACGCACTTGCGCATGTGCTTCTCGAGCGTGGAGGGCACCGAGAACGGCATCTCGCAGAAGCGGCACTTGTAGGTGTCCTTGCCGTGGCGGCCGTGCGTCTTCATGTGCCTCGTCAGCTTGGAGCTCTGCGCGCAGGCGTAGGAGCAGAGCTCGCACTTGTACGGCTTCTCGCCCGTGTGCGAGCGCCGGTGCACCGTGAGGTTCGAGCAGTTCTTGAAGATCTTGCCGCAGTACTCGCAGGTGTCGTTGCGCCCGCTGCTGCGCTCCTTCTTCTGCAGCGGGCTGGGCAGGCCCTGCAGCGCCAGGCTCGAGCTCGCCGCCTTGCTGGCCTTGCGGAACTCGCTGCTCTCCAGGTAGTGCGGGTTGGGCAGCCACAGGGCGCCGAAGTCGGCGCCGGCGGCGCGCGGGAAGCCCTGCCCCGAGAACATGTTGGCGGCGCCGCCCGAGCCGAAGCCCGCCGACAGGCCGCCGTCCTTCTCCTTGTTGTTGTTGAGCGAGTTGCCGAGGCTGGCGGCCGCCGCCTCGGCCTTGATGAAGCCGCTGCGGTGGTCCTCCTGCAGCGCCTGCCGGTAGGCCTCCGAGTAGGTGGCGATGTTGCTGAGGCCGAACTTCTCCATGAGGTCGCCCACGAGGCTGGGCTTGGCGGGCTGCTCGCGCGCGGCCGCCTGCGCCTCCTCGGCCAGCTGCGCCTGGCTGGTGGACAGGTCCTCGGGCGTGTTCTCCTCGGGGTCGAGGCGCTCGTCGCGCTTGCCCTCCTGCTCGTCGGCCTCGTCCAGCTCCATGTTCTCGTCGCAGCTGCTGTCGTCGTCGGGCACGGTCTCGACGCTGCCCTGCGGGCTCTGGGCGGCCAGCGCCTCCTGGTGCTCCTTGCGCATGTGCTTGCGCAGCTCGGCGAAGGAGGGCAGCTCGGCCTCGCAGAGCTCGCAGCGCGCGGCCGCCTCCTTGTCGCGCAGGCCCTGCTGCAGGGCCTGCGGGAGGCCCCGCGGCTGGGCCTGCGCGTGGCCCTGCGCGTGGCCCTGCTGGTGGCTCTGCCGGTGCACCACCAGGTTGGACTGGAAGCGGAACTTCTTGTCGCAGACGTCGCAGGCGTAGACGGTCTCGGCGGCGTCGGCGCCGATGACGGGCGTGGAGGCGACGGCCGGCGAGGTCTTCTCGCTGTCGGTCGAGTTGTTGTTGTTGTGGTGGCCGTGGCCCAGCGGGCTCTGGCTGTAGCAGGGCGGCGAGGCCTCCTTCTGCGCGGAGACCGAGAGGTTGGTGGGCGCGGGCGGCGCGCCCGCGGGGCTGCCCGAGTCGCCGGTGTGGCCGGCGGCGGGCGCGCTGGGCGCGCCGGTGGCCGTGCCGCCGACGGCCGAGCCGGCGCCGGCGGAGGAGCTGCTTCTGGAACCCGTCGCTGAGTTGGGGGGAGCCGCGCCTAAGGACGGGTTAGCGAGGCTCCTTAGGCGCGCCGAGTAAAAATCCAGGTTCGCTTCGAGTGGGGGCGGGTGGGACTGGGCGGAGAGGCCGCGGCCGTGCGACAGCTCGGCGAGGTTCGCCAGGTTGCGCGCATTGTTCAGCGTGTCGAGGGAGCTGCGCACGAGCGGGTCGCCGAGGTTGAGGGCGTCGATGCCGCGCAGCGGGTCGCCCAGGTTCTGCAGGTTGCGCGTCGCGGTCTGCAGGTCCTGGAGGCCGCGGTAGCCGGCGAGCGGGGTGAGCCCGAGGAACTCGGGCCTGAACATGGGCGTGAAGCCGCGCTCGAGGTGCTGCGGCAGCCGCAGGAAGCTGTGCAGGGGATCGCCGACGAGGGGCGCGGAGGCGGGCAGCTGCTGGCGGCCGGCGCTGCCGGCGCTCCCGGAGGAGGTGCCGCCCGAGGAGTTGGCCACGGAGGAGCCGCCGCTGGACTTGCCGCTGAGGTTCAGGTGGTTCAGCGGGCTCAGGTGGTGCTGGTGCGATGGCGTGGGGGTGGGCGGGCTGGGGGCCGGCGTGTTCGACGACGAGTTCACGGACGACGAGCTGGAGCTGAAGAGGCGCGCGCCGTGCGCGCTCTGGGCGTGCTGCAGGAGCTCCCACGCCGAGGCCAGCCTGCGCGAGCACTGGCAGCACTGGAGCCACTTTGGTTCTGAAACATGAAAGCAGATTGCCGTTTAGCCTTTTCGCCTTTTCGTCAGATTTCGAACGGGCGATTTTCACAAATTTCATAAGGAATGCTCGCACCGCGTGGGGCTTTATTGAAAAAGTGCGAGCGAGGTAATAGCGGCTTTATGGGGAAAAATTATAAAGTCGTCGATTCCCGGGGCATCCAATTGTCCACGGGCTGGGTAGAAAGTCGCGAAGGCGTGCATTATCGGTTTCGATTCCCCTCTAATTCGCCGTCCGCGCCCGCCGATTGAATTCCGAATTCAAGCGGCGAGCGCGCGGTCTGCGCCAAATTGCGCGTCGGGAGAAAAAAATAATATCCCCGACGACAGTTTGCGCTCTCGAACAAAAAAGAAAGCAAGAGAGAAAGAGACACGGGGGAGCACGAAACTGACCCTTAACGACTTTTCGCCGGGGACGGGTTTTGAATTTCAATGTTTTTAATCCGGAATATCAGATTTTCAGCCATTTTTCACGCTCCGCCACGGCGATCATCCTCGGCGAGCATCGCCCGGGGGCCCTCGTTGTCCGTGGGATTTTTATTAATTCGACCCTCGCCGCCAACCGAGAAAGGAAAGCCGCGCCGCGTGCGCCTCGGTCACCCCACCGCCCCGCCACATTTTTTTCAATATTTTTCAGTGCAGTGGGGGGAGGTAATGGCGCACCGGGCGCACCGGGCGCACGGGCGCTATATATACGCCGCGACCTCGAAACATCGCAAGACCCACAATTTCGTAAGGGCGGCTGCGTGGATGTGTAAGGAGGGATGTTCCGCAGCCCGTTCAAGAATTTATGGCCCCGTCGACGTTGCCAGAGTAGAGTGCGATTAGGTGCCGCGCGTCGAATCCGCGAATGCTTTTAATCGGATTTCGATGCTGGGGATCAATCGATAATCTCCTCCGCGCTCGTCCGGTTCTTCATAAATAATCAGACGTGCTTTCCGATGATTTTTAAGTACAAGCAATATTTCACTGCTCCGCTTCCCGTGGTTGGCAAACAAATTTTTTTCGATAAATTACTGCTTTCGAGCGACATTTTTGTTCTCGTCCGAACCCGAGTAACGACGACAGATTTTCTTCGGCTTGCGCGACTGCTCTTTTTTTCTTGTCTCTGGTTCAGTGTCTGGGAGAAAGTAAGCGGCGTGCTTTAAATGACCTGTTAAGACGAAAAACTTTTTCCGGCGCGCGGGTTTGTAAGCTCGCCGTCGAGATTGCAAACTCCCCCACCAAGTTTTCTCGCTCCTCTTCTACGGCGCGTCTTCCTTGTTTCGCGAACATCGGAGAAAAAGAGAGGGATAAACAAAGGCCCGCCGGAGGAGTCGAATAAAGCACTCCTAATTAAATGGCTATCTTTGATTCTTCGCCAAAGTTTATCGGGGAGAAAGTAAAGTCCGTTTTATTGTTAAGTTGCCAGCCCTTTATAAAGGCGATCGATTTTAATTTATTCGTTTGTTTATGTTTATTGCCGCGTTTATCGAATAAAAGGATTTTCCAGCCATTTGTGCGATTGGATTTTTTTGTAAAATAATTACTTCGCGGTTGATTAAAGAATTGAAAATGGCAAAAGGAAGCAACTGATTCAGAGTATCAATTGAGGGAGGAGCGAGGGAAGGAAGAGGCAGGAAATCCCATCGAATTTGGAGCGTGACGAGGCGACATATTGTTTTGCGCTCGGGGCGCTATGGTGGCTATATATCCAGAATCCCTCGTTCTTATATTCGGCCGGAAGTCGAAAATATTGCCGACTTCCTGGAGGCCGCCGGTGGAAAAGCCGTTGCCCCGGGGGTCGCCGGCACCGACGCCAGCAACGGCGCAGCCTCCGCCTCGCGCGAGATAAGCAAGTGCTCCGGCATAATAAAGGTGTATCGATTCACGCTCGGCTTTCATATGCAAACCTCGCGGGTGGCCATCCGTTAGGATTATTTCGCGCGGGCGCGGGCCTCCTTTCTTTCCTTTCCTTCTTTTCTTTTTAACAACCCCCTTGTTAGGGGCGAGCCGTGGAGGCCCTACGGAAGATACGCCTATATTCTCGGACTCGCCACTCGTTTAAAGCCGCAAACTGATTTCCATAGATTTATGATAGTTGATGATATATTTTTATGAAATCTTCCCGAGATAAGGGAAAGGACGTTAGGCGGTAGCATATAAATGGAATAGAATACTGCGTATTCCTATAAATCTAAATATAATTATGTCTTATTTTCTTGAAAAAAAAAATCATACGTTTGGGCAAATAAAAATGTTGATTGTAAATAAAAGAGTATCTTTATACTTGATCTAACTAAATTTTTTGCGATAAAAAGGCTGTTACAAAGAAGAAGCGAGCCGAAGTTTTGCGGATTGCTATAGGGAAGAGGCAGACGGAGGGAGTCAGCGCAATGATCGTCGGGTTCGCCGCAGTGACCAGAGCATTTTTCTGCCGAAATTGCCCGTCGCTAAATCGGGCTCGCGAGCAAATTACGCGGAAGGAGCTTGGCATTGTCTACGTGGACCGGTGCTCCTTGGTCATCCTGTGCGGATATACTCGCTCGGCAGCAACCCTTTCACGGCAGATTTCACACGGAACACTCGAGCTCGAGTGACGGCGAGCGACGAGGGCGGGATCCTGAAAACCGAGCTCTTTCTGAGGGGCGCGATCAGGCTGCTGGCTATCTACTGCAAACTATAAGGTCGCTTCTAGTTTCGCTTTACTCTGCGGAAATGATGCTGCAACTTTTCTTTTAACGGAAAATCACAAAAAAATAATTGCCAAGCGCGAGTATTAAAATAATTGGGATAAAATAAGCTGCTTTAACAGTTTAAATAAATTAAATATATGATATTTATACAATCGCGCAGATTTATCGATTCGAGATATTCAAGTGTATCTCCTAACTATCCGTCTTTTTTAAAATCACGAAAATAATGCTTATATTTAAAAGAACATGTCACTTTTTAATAATAATTTTTAGAATTTGAAAAAAGTATTTCAATAACGCTATTCGTCCCGTCTCGTTAAAAAAATTGACAAGCCAATGTGGCCTTTGAAAATTTGTATATGCCGGATATCGAGTCCAGGCTCGCTAAACGAAATATCTTAGCGCGAAGGTTTGCAGCAAATGCCTGTGATCGGGCAGCAGCAAAGGCAAGGCTTAATAAATTTGCGTTTTACTGATCGCGCCCCCGAAATATAAAACGAGGCTCGCCGTGCGCGATCAACGTATAAACAAAGGCCACGTCCCGGCAATATTAAAATATCGATTGGCCCATGTATGCGACGCATGCACTTTGTGCGTGAGCGGAGGGGCGAAAGGACGAAAGGGTCGCGATGCAATTGCCACCGAAGGGACGGCTGCATTTATCCGTTCCAAGCACGGCGCTTCAGGTGGATATTTTACGCTTAGCGGTCTTCCATTTCACAAAGGTGGAGCTAATCCCTCGAAAGAAAATTTGAGCCAACACAACATCAAAACCTTCGCGATTTCGTGCAGATAAACTAATATTTGATTAATTTAAAAAAACGAAAACTAAATAAATAAATAAATTTAAAGACATAATTAATGTATTTATGAAGCAGTTTGAAAAATAGAAATTTTACTAGCTTTTCTTCTTAAAAATGTGAAATCTTAAAAATCTGAATTCTTAAAATGTAATATGAAACATGTCAAGCGATAGCCACGGAAACAGTCGACGCACTGAATGACCCAACTCAGCTGGCACACAACGACGGGTCTCAGCACCGCTTTAAAAAAAAGGCCTCCTCCACGACATTATACAATGTATACTCGGTTCGATATAACGCGTCGCATAAGTATCGCGACTGTGGAAAGAGCACAAAGGCTGCGTTGTGGTCAGCTCGGGCGACGATCTTTCGCCGATATAATATGGAGAGCCAGAGCTCGGATTGGTCAAGTTGCGCTTAAAGATCCTTTATGTCGCGGCCGAGACCGCAAGAGGTCCGAGAAACACTCGGCAATTCGCGCCATCCTATACGACGTTTCTTTCCTCGCTCGAGTCGTAAAGGACAGCCCGCATGCGGCTGGTGGCCTCGCTTATCGATTTCTATTAGGTTCAGTCGCATTTTTTCGCTTAATTGTCTCGCCGAATCTATTAAACTTTACGACCGCATAAACACTTTTCTAAGAGCTGAGAAATAATGCAAATTAATTACATCGATATTTCTCATTTTTTTTCATTCTCAAATGCAAATGTAAATAAAATGAAAAAGACTTGAAAGCTCTTGCTTCGACTGCAGTAAAAAAGTCTTGTTACTTTAAAAGCTACAGTTTCCATAACGAAATAGGAAGAAAAATGGCATTTATTCAGTTTTAAAGTGATAATTTAATGAAATATTTACCAAAACATTTTTAGAAAATAAATGAAATTGTATTTAGAAAAAGTAGTACTTGATTTGTAAATTTTCATTTGAATTTGTCGTTTCAACTTACATGCTGTTTTGCGTAAAGTTTTGCGGCAAGAAAAAAGAGAAGCAGAGTAGAGGTACTCGAGGCTCTTTAGCGCGACAAAAGTCAAGGGTGTGGGTGGCGCGAAAGAGGGAAAAAGCCCCGTCTCTCTCGTTGTTTTGAGTTTCGCTAGGCGCGCCGGGCAATTCGCAAGCAATTTCGCGGACGCCGCGGGCTACGAGAGAAAGAATATCGCGTGCCGCGCTTCTTTTCCCGAGTTCACGCCACCGTTTGCGTCAAATAGAAAAACCCAAGAGAGAAAGACGGAGATAAGGAAAGAGAAAGAGAGACAAGCGGCCTCCACGGGGCCAAGGATAACTTCGCAGAGGAAAAAGGATCTTCGGCTGAATTAATATTCCGGGCGAACCTGACAGATACATCAAATCCGCGTTTCGCTGCCCCAGATGGCACCGACAATTCGCGTTCCCTTCTCCTTTTTTCAACGGTTTTCGCACAGAACGGACGTGAATTCATAATTTCGCCGCGTAGTCTGACGTTTAATAGTTCACGATTGCCGATCCAAATCGGAATTTTCAAAATTTCCGATTTTTTTTAAGAGACGACGATCGCGTGGAGGATTTACAGTTTTTAAAACGATTTTCAATTTTTAAGTTTTTACTGCGCTTTAGATCATTCCCGAGCCGAGAGTAAAAAGTTTCTTTTTGTGAACGAGGGTACGCCGTAAAGGGCCAAAGGAGATGGCTCGTGTCAATTTTGCCGGATTATCGCTTGTCACTCGCCCTTCTTTGAATTTCACTTGGCTCCTGCCACTTCCTCTCCTTTCTTCTCTTTTATCTCGCTCCTTTCCCTTGTATTACGAAGCTAACTGTATTTAACAATTTTATCTCGAGACGCGATTTTGGACGATCGGACGATAGCTTTGAATCGCGTAATGCAATATTTCCTTTAAATTGCGAGAATAATGGATTTTAAGATAGCAAATTTGATCGCGCGCCGTGTAAACAGGATTCTAAATCTATTTTTCCGATCTCTCTTAAACACATCGGACTGTACCTCATAATTTAAGCATTTAAAAAATGTACGATTTTAACAATCGCAGGAGATAACGGCCGCGTGATAAAAAAAGACATCGGGCACACGCCAGAACGCGTAGAAAAAGCGACCCTCGATATAAATAACATTGAGACGGGAGCAGAAGAGGAGGAGCGGCTCGTGCGCGCTTTACCTGATGGAGCATCACCGCAGAGCGGCCGGAGCGGCACCGGGCCTCTCGAGGGGGAAGGTAGTAGGCTCGTGCTCACCACGTGGCCAGACAATGGGACGATTCTAATTGGGCTTTCGGGGCGAGCGAGAGAAAAAAGCCGGCGGCGCGAGGATGAGCCGCTGTTGTCTCCGTGGCTCGAGCCAAGGCCCCGGCAAAGGGTTAAATCCGGTCCAGGGGCGCGTGCGGCCTTCGTGTACGCGCGTGCACGCGATCGCGCTCACGATTAAACTTTTAAGTAGGCATATATAGATAGTCCGTGCCCCTCGCAGACTTTCAGCGCGCTCGTTTTGCCGGCCCTTGATTAATTGCTTAGCGCGCCGCGGTCGCTCATTGTTTTCCTTTCCGATTGTCCCGATGTTCATTTCCCTTTTAAATAACTCCAACATTTTTTTTAACTTTCTCGCTTTTTCGTCAACGAATCTTTATCGGACGATGATTGCCGCGTGAAAAGGGGGTATCAATTGCTTGAGCAGTTGACGCGATTAAAAAGAATCATTGAAAGGCATCCGCTCGCGTAACGAGCGCAGCCAAATGTCGCAACTATCGCAAGTGCCTCGAAAAGGCTCAAATGGCCGAAGATAATAAAAAATTGGCGACACCCGCGCGGTTTGTCTCTCTTGCCGAAAGCGACAATGGTCCTCGGACAATGGAGAGCCGGAGCGGTGGCACCCCAGCAGGCGCTTTAAATTCAAAAATCGAATTTTCGGCCCCCCGCTTGCGGAGAAGGGAGATTGTTCGGGTCCGTTGAACCAGATCGCACTCGGTGGACATCGCACAGACCAGACCTCGCACGTAGTTGCGCTTTAAACTCTTTTTTTACTTTTTTCCCAAGGTCCCCCCGATCCCCCTGTGGATGGGGCATCAACCACGATCCGCTCGTGGATGTGGACACCCGGTGCAACGACGAAAATCTGTTGGTCTTTAAATTCGTCACGCGTACGCCCGAACACATGAATTTTTGTTAGTGTGGGACACCATTTTTGTTGAAAAAATATTGATAAACTGGCTTTAGTACGTATACTTTGAGTCGCGAATAGTAATAAAAAGTAACTAATAATTTCTTACATAGTGTTGATTCCGCATGCGAATCTGGGTAGAGATAAACCTTTATCAGCAAAGCAATCGTCGCGAAAAAGTGGGGCTGCCGCGGAAAACGATTTTGTTTTCGATACGCGAATTTTCAGGTCACGTTGGAATAAATCGCAGTCGACATTCGACATTCGCCGATGGCGCGGTGCCGCTCCCTTTTTTTCCTCTTTCTCTCGGGAAGCTCCCGCGGAAATCGCGCGCGCGATCTCGTGCCTCCGTCGATCGATATCTCGTCGGCTTTTCTCCCCCGCCGTCGTCTTTTTCATCGCGGTCCCGTGAAAAGGGAAAGTTCCCCTTTCGCCAGCCACAGCCTGAGCGCGAGAGAGACGGCGCAGGAGGATACGGAGCAATTACGCGAAGCAAGTGCGGCGTCGGCGGCGGCGACGACGGTGGCGGCTCGGTTAATCGATAGCCGTATATTTAGGAGAGCGGCCCCGAAGACACCGCGGCGAAATATACACGTCCGCGAGGCCGGATAAATAGCCGGCGCGCTCGGCCCGATCGCTTATTGCCGATGAGCGGGACTTTCTTTGCCGCGATTGCTACTGCATCTTGCGCTTTTCACGAGCGCCCGGCGACCCGAACGAAGACGAATTCGCGACGCGGTGAAATTCACCCAGGAGATCGTTATGAATGGATACGTCAGTATAGTTTCTTTCCAATCTGAAAGGGTACCCCATTGAAATATTTATGCAAATACTTTTCTGCTTAAGATAAAGTCTAACTTTATGAAAGTTCAGGTAGAATTTTGAATGAGATTTTAATCTGCATTGCTTTGCACGGGAAAGAGAAGCGGTTTTTTGATTTGTGAAAATCGAGTAAAGGGACAGTAAAGGGGAAGCGTCGCTCACCTGTGCTAACGGTGTTGGTGTCCGCGTCAACGGACTCGGTCTTGGGCTTCTTGGGCGCCTCGTCCTTGTCGAGCTCGTCGGGGCCGTCGGCCGTCCGCCGCTTGGGCGTCGAGCTCGCGCTCGCCCTTAGCTCGATGGGACTGACCGCCTCGGTGCCGGAGGTGCCCTGCGGCGTCGGCGGACTCTCCACCCGGCCGCTCCGCTTGATTATGGGGGCCGATATGCTCGGCACCGAATTCAGCTTCTCGCTCTCGACTGCGGTCTTGAGGGCGAGGGCGTCCTCCGGGTCCGAGTCCTCGGGCGCCGCCGTCGGCGATGGCGACTGGCAGCCCTGCAGGTTGCTACGGCAGTGGTTGACCTTGTGCTCGATGAAGCGCACGATCTCCCCGAGGGGGTACGACGCCCGGCAGCCGCCGCACAACACAATGTCCGGCGACGCTGCATTCTGCGATGTTTCCGCTGCAAAAATCATGTTCAGTATGTTCAGTTCCAGTTAGAAATGCTTTCGAGATTATTTTATTTCGCTAATAAATTTTTTCAATTGAACGGTTTATTGAAAAAAGATTCGTTTGTGGACGCATTGTTTGTTGGAATAAAGAAGTAAACAAAACAAGGTCTCGCGTAGGCAGTGGTTTCGCGCGGATCGGAGAATTCGCACACAAGGCCATCAGTCAGGAAAAACGCAAACAGCCGAGAAGCAGGAGCCAAGGCGCTAGAAAACAGTTATATAAGAAAGCGGCCGGCGAAGGATTTATACGTCGGGAATTTAATAGTGCACTCGAGGAGGCCATTGGAGGTCCCGGCTCGGACTTATAATTCAGCCCTGCACCGCGGAACTCGGCTCCGGAGGTCACCCGCAGACGTAACAATTCACTTTTAGGGCTCCTTCAGGAGACTCTTTCAGCCGCGCAGCCACATCCACGCTCGCACACACATACGCGCGGACAAGCGCACCGCTACTGGGGGGATTAACATAGAGATTGGCAGGAGTTCATATATTGATCTTTCGCTCGGCGAGAGAGTCAAGTGCCATATCCGTCCGGGTGGGCTGCTGCCAGGAGGCCGCGAAAACAACGAGCCAACCGACGCGTTTCGAATTCTCTTTCCTTTCGGTTCCTTCACCTCAGCTGCTACCCATCTTCTGACTCGCAACGCGGTGCGCTCGCGTCTCTCGGAAATTGCAACCTTTTTCGAGGCTTGCGAAACGGCGTCGCGACTTGCCTGGTCTCTTGCGATAATCACCCCGAACGCAGATTGATTTTCCATTCCCCCTTGCTCTTTGATAACGCAATGCGACCGCATCCTTATTAATTCCAAAATTCAATTTCTAATATGGATTGCACGTAATGCGAAATTTGAACATTTCAATTATTTGCTTATGCCTAGAGTTGCGTCAATCTCGAAATTTCGTACAGATTGTTTTTACATTGAATCGTAATTTCTATCTCATCTGCAATAACGTGCTTTGTTTTTAAAAACTATGCTTTAAATTGAAGAAAATGAAAAAAGAAATAGAAATTTTTGTGAAAAATTTTTATAAAATATTTTCTAAATGCGGACATAACGGGGTAAGGTGGTCGGGGCGGAGCGCGGGCAGCGCAGCCTTGACCATTGGCCATCGTGTATGAACGCGCAGGCTCGGGCAGCTCGCGTCCAACTCGCGAAGCCACACCTTTCCCCTCGGTACGCAGCCTTTGGTTCCGCGCGATTTTTAAAGGGCGAGCGAAAGTGTCGGGAAGGAGGGGTTGGAGAAGCGGCGAGGAAGAAAAAGGCGACGGTGGGGAGGCAGGCGGCGGCAGTCAAGGGTGCGCAGACTCCCGACGGAAGAGGGAGCGAGGGACTTCGTTACGACTTTATATCGTCTTTAAGAGAGGCGTATTAACGCGCGGGGTGCGATTCGGGGGGAACACTTTCGCTGCAGCAGCGAGCGAAGAAATTAAAATATCGAGCGTCGCTCCGAGGAAAGAGAGAGTTAAAACTGAGGGAAAGTTGCGCGCTGGAGTCGAGGAAGACGCTAGACCCACATTTGCGCTCCTAACTGCGATCGACACTTTCCGCATTTTTTCACCCGGGTTCGATCAACTCATTTTTTAAAAGGTGGGTTGCTAAATGAAATAAAGACAAATTTCCTTCCAGAAAATGCAGAATGTAAAGGAAAGCTCGTGTAAAGTACGTAGACGCGTAGGTAGGCGCGAAACAGGTTGGCTACACGCGTACAGCCGTTCCGGGCGCCTAGCGGTAAAAACTCTAAAGCCTAGAAGCGGATCCGACGCTCGCGCATTGTACGCGGCTCCGGGGATGAAGCGGGAGAGTAGTAAAAAAATTTGAGCAAGAAAGGAAGAACGTACGCGACACGAGGCCCGACTGAATGGTGGAGCTCGGGGTCCGTTATGTGCGCGCGCGTAGAGCTCGCCTACGATTGAAAAGCGCTCGGTTAGAAACAAGAGACGCTGCGCGAGACCGGTCGTTAGCGACAATGGCCTTTTGTTTTTTCGGGGGCAGATGTTTCTGCAAAAGTGTACCGGGCCGCGATGACGGTCCAGCGGATTCGACCGCGGTTTTTATACTTTTTACGGGTCGCGCTCTTCCGACTTTTAGCCCGATGTCTCTTTACCGCAGGGTTACCGAACTCTAATAATTTGCAGGTAATCTTCGATTAGCATTGCAGAATTCTGCCCGGGCGGTGAGAGGTACTTGAAAAAGAGCGAGTGATTTAATATTTGTCGATAATTCAAGGAACACTCGAGATATCGAATAGGAATCGGGCGATTAGCTCAAAAAGCAAAAAGAGTAAGTACGAGGAGGGAAGAGAAAATGAGAAAAAGGAGCGAGCGCAAAGTGAAGAGTCGAAAGAGCGAGATGGGAAAGAGCGAAGGAGGCAGGTCTATAGAGACAACATAAAAATACAATATTGCCTCGCGAACGTAAGTTGGATTGCTTACAAATTGGCCTATACATCCGTAATGCCTCGATCAACTATATCGGGCGTTTCTCCCTTATTGCATTGTCTATCTCGCTCGCCCCCCTCCCTGCCGCCAGCCTCCGCGGCGGCTCCGGACTCCTCTCGCTCTCTTTCTCTTTCGCGCGGAGCGAGAGGCGCGCGCGGCACGTAAAACACAATCAAAGCGCGGCCCCGCGGTAATTCCGCGCGACGGCGACCGCTCCAGAAGATATAACCAATATACTTATGCATATTGATATGATCCGCGCCGCGGAGTGTGGAAGTTATGCGCCCGAGAGGAGGGAACCTCTCCGCGTACCAAGACCCCCTAACTTCCTTTGCGCTAACGTATTTGCGCTGGGCAACTAATGAGCTGAGGATCGATTGAATGTTAATTGCGAGGAATATCAATCGCTTCTGCTTGCGTTCCGTCAGATTCAATATATATACCGCAAATTACTCTTTATTCCAGTATATTAATTGCACGATTTCTTTCCTTTATACCGAAGTTACATTCATTATTTATTAATGTTGATGAGACCATAGTTTTATTAGTTTAGCGAATCAATATTTACTAATTAAAATGAACGCGAAATTGGGAATAGATTATGCTCTTTTAATTACATTCAGGAACGCCAATCAAATAAGACGTTATTAGTCCGCTGAAAAAAGAAAGCAAAATAGAGAAGAACGCATAAGCTAGGAATAAAGTTGCCGCCTCGGCTTGGTGGTTGTCGTGTGTGCACGTGCACGTACGGGTCCGCGAGTACGCATGTAGGGGGTTACGTACGGTTGGCACGTCGTCGAAGGATATAACCCGAGGCGGTGTCCTTGTTAGGACATCCGTCCTGTCAAAACGTCCAGAGGACACATTGCGAACAATTGAATTACGATCATCCCCAGGCGTCGTGCCTCGGCTCTCGCAGCCTCCGCCCCGACCAAAACCAATAATTCCATTATCTATTAGTATTGAGTCGTAGCGCCAACTTACGCTCAAGCGCGGACCTCTCCGTCCCTGCGCGACGCTGCGACGCTGCGACGCGCGCAATCGAGCATAACGGGTGAGCACGTGCTGCTCATTATGCTTTCATACGAAAAAAGCGAGCACTGCGAAAAACTGCTACCGATAACGACGTTACTTCGCACTAACGTTGCTCCACACGTACGCGACGCGTCTTTGGATACCCTTAATATATTTTTATTATTCGCAGTCTGTCCGATTGGAACTCTCAATCACGTTATTTTCACTTTTTTTTATCACAGTAGATGCACTGGCAATGAACATTTACAAAAACAAAATCATTTTACCAGTCAAAAGCGCCATTGCGATTGCCCGAGATAAAAGGAAGACCCCCAAATCGCCAAAGGAGTGCCGCCTGCAGATGCCAGAGTCACGAAGCCATGGTCCAGGCGAACGCGTACCACACTGATCGCATAGGCGCGGATCCCGCCGCCGGTTTTCCGTTGGTCTAATATGGCAGCACGATTGTACGCGGGAATCGAAGATCGGGGAGAGCGAGAGAAGGGCCACTGGCGTGGTCCATGCTCGGATGCAGACTGGAAGCGGGCAGGACCTAGGACCCCGACAGGATATCAAAAGAATAGAAAGGACCCGCTACATGCGTGCGCGCGACCCCGGGGTGGGGATGATTTTTATAAGGGAGAGGCCGAACGAGATCCACTCCTCTCCTCGCTTCGCCGCTCCTCGATCTCCGGGGCCTCACCTTTTTCAACCCCCTTCATTTGGCTACGGGACACTCACACACGTCCGCGTTTTTTGGATTAACCCATGCCCCGTGGACACAAAGGATGCGTGCATCTACGGGGCCTCGCCTGGCCTTTTTTTCTTCCTTTCGCCTTCCTCGCCTTTCTCCCGGGGAGACGTTGCAACGGAGAGATGAAAAAAAGCGCGAGCGACGGTTCGAGGAACGTGAAAAAAGGGGGGCACCCGTGTTCGTTCGATGACCCTCGTGCATGCGTCCTCTTCTTTTCGGAGGCACGATTGATCTTATCGATTTGTAGCAATAAAGATGATTTATCTGCTTTTAAGTGCCTATTCGCCGGTTTCGGACGAGCCCGGGCCTTCTGAATTTTTGAGTGCCGCTGTTGGAGACAAGAAAATCGCGTCAAGTACGCAAGAGTGAAAAGGCTGCTTGAATATCAAATTTTCGGCGAATTCGGGGCCCAAGGGACAACCTGTCCAAAACCGAAATTTCCAAGTGCCCCCTGACACGGGCACAAAGCTTATAGAAAAAGTGCACTCATATGTCATCGATTATTATATTTCCCACTGAAAAGTTGCAGTCGGCCCGCTCGGATACCTGTTGGTTAATTTTGTAAAATTTTTTCATTTTTTGCGTTACCCGGAAATTAACATTCGAATGGAGTAAACAAGGCAATGGAATATAGAGTCGTATACGAGTTTGTGATACTCGGTGCTTTTTGTAAGGAAGATGCAAGATATAGGTATAACGAAGGCGCGATATAAAAAAGTCGTGCGGGAAAAGCGTAAAACTCGGGAGCGAAGAAACGGCTTACGGGACCTCATGGAAATCCTCCCACGGTAGACGTTGATTAGGGTAGATTCGCCGGCGAAGATAGGCATCGCCCGGGAGGTGTACGCATTGTCCGAGCTGCGGGAAAGGATACGGCGGCGCTCTCCATTCTTCCGGCGCGTGGAAAAGAAAAACGGGTGAAATCGGGGTTTGACCAGTGCTGACGGCGATTCTAAAGTGCGTGAAAAAAAGGAGAGGTGAAAAGGTCCTCTCCTGGCCGGGCTAACCCAGAAAAACACGGCGGTCCCTCTCGCACACACGCTTGCGCCCGTAGACGCAGTTATGAAAAATATGAAATCTCGTTCTCACGGCGCGCGCGCTCGACGCGAGCTCTGAATAGAGCCCACGTATCGTGGGAGGATCTCGGGGGCCCCTTTGTGTCGCTCCCGGGCTCTCTCGGGCCTCTCGCTCGCGCGCGCGCGGACAGCGCTGCCAGTACGCTGCCCATTGACAAAACGGGCCCAAACAGGTCCCCTCGGGCTTGACCTGTCCCTTTCATGCTCCAGGGAAACCCCTTTCTCGATTTTTTCGATCAAAATAAATCATGTGTACAGTTATGTTTTTCCCGGATCGCGCGTACAGCTGCGACGACCTTCCTTTTTTCGCCTCGGTTTTTCACATTCTTCGCCCGGGGCTCCATTATGCGACTCGCGCGATTTTCTCATGACGATTCGGCCATCGAGATTTTTCCCCGCTGCGCGTGCGAATGCGCTTTCCTTTCAGACGATCCGGAAGTGCCGTCTCCTCCTTCGCCTCTCTCTTTTTTTCGCGATTGCCATCTCCGCTAGGAAATTAAAGCGTATCTCTCCCGATTACCCGGAAAGTGCACCTTCATTTTTGCACTTGGAGGATCATCATTTGCAGGAAGCGCTTCGTTTGTAAATAAAATTTATCACCTCCTCCAATTGTCTTTTTCATTTTTTCGTCACCCGTGTGCGCGTAATTATTTGTCTTAGAGTAATTAATAAATTGAAATGCCATTTATATAATTAGTATAAATTGCCATTAAGATAAAAAAGATTTATTATACGCTCGCACATCAGGTATTCGACAAGGTGAAAAGTGCGGAATGCGCCGAAAAACAAAATTGTCCGTTTCGGCGGCGTCCGCGAACGAGCGGGGAAGCAACAATCGAGCTTTTCATCGTCCGCGGGAGCCGCGGGCGAAATAAAATAAAAGAGCCGCGCGCCGACCAATGGAGCCGCGGCTGGCGCGAGCTTTTGTACTGTCCAGCTTTGGGCTTTGCGCGAGTCCGCAACTGCTTAATTAGAAACTTGTATAGCGGCGGGGGCGCGCGAGCTCGTTACATTATTCAGAGCGCGCCCACGAAACTCGCTCGTGTGTGGCGAAACGCGCGCGCAAACTTTTGACGCTCGCGCGCCGAGCCTCGGCGGCCGCTAAATAATTAACGAATGCCGAAAATTTTGGCGCTCGATGCAGTCGAGCGAAATTTTGTCGGGCACGGAGGCGCGACGCCTGCGACGCTTTGTTAGCCCCGGCCGCGCGCCCTCGCTTTCGCGCGTTCAAGGTTGATAAGGTGCCGGCTGCGTCTCCGCATGCTCTCTTCTCACGCTAATTAGTTCGATAAGCGCCAATTGTTTTCATAACTTCTCGCTTACTTTAACTCTTTACCGCTTCGATCTGGCTTTATCTGGCTTTATTGAACCAAATTTTGAAAAGCAGAACATTTCTTTGCAGCCAAGACTGTCTGTGTTTATTCTGCTATCAATAATTAGATTAAGCGCCTAATGAAAGGATGAGTTTCTTTCATCTTTGTAGTTTGCTACGTGGTAATGATCGAAAACAAAAGCCTGACATTTTTTATAACGGTTAATATATATTGATAGAATGTTCTAACCATAAAAAATGTAGTAAACCAGTTAGTACTAAATGAGTTGAGGCAATTTGCAATACTAAAGCCAAACTACCTCGTGCGGAGTCTTAATAAATCAGACGTCTAAACAATGCCCGCTCGAGTTGGCGAAGGTGAGGATAAAAAAGCGGAGGCATTCCCTCCCCCGGTGCCGCGGACCTTTCTCTTTCCCAATGATGTCACTCGCGGGATCGCCATCGACCCAGTTCCGCGCGCACTCGAGCACCGATCGCCGGGAGAAAGAGAGAGAGAGGCTAGGCTCCTCCCTCCGCGGCGTGAGTCCGCGATTGTTAATTAATTTGTCGCAAAACCGTCCCGCCGCGCTATTATTGCGCGCTCGACCAATCAGCCGCGGCGCGCGGCGCTCGCCCGAGGAGAAGAAATGGCCGCCCCGGGCTTTCAGCTTCGCTGCGTCGTTTCGCAAAATCTTCGAGAAGGAGGCGAGGCGCACCGACAGGACGTGATTTTCGGTTCGGCCCCGAGGAGGAAGGTGCCGCGAAAGCGGCCGCCGCGTCAAAGCAAATATCCTGCGTGTCGCCGATCGCGCTGAAAATTTCCTTGCTTCCCTTTTCCGGTCCCGATTCCTCGACCGCTCCGCACCAGCGCCGTCGAACATTTTTTTCTTTTTCAAAGCTGCAGGTATGTCGAATTACACTATCGAAATTTAGACATCGCCCTTGTCTTAAATTTTTCTCGAGGCACTTTCATTGTTCGCTTATAAATTGCACTAAATATAAGAGGTTAAACATCAGTCAATGTGAAAATAGAGAAACAAGAACTAAACAGCGCCAAAAATCAAAAGACCTGTGTCCACTCTTCGATTGTTGATGTCTCCTTTTTTTTCGTTCTACTTGTCCGAGAAAAAAAGCGAGCTGCGTTGAAAAGGCTCGTGGAAAAAAAGGCAAAGAGGCCGACAGCGCGCGACAAGGAGGAGGGCTTTGTTGACACGAGGCGAACGAACCCGCGAAACTGGCCGCGCGTACGTTCCCTCCCAAGGCCGCGGCATTATACGGTTCCTCCTTCTCTCTTTTTTAATTACGCGCTTCCGGCACGGACGCGTTCCCATAGCCGGCGTCGCCGCCGCCGCCGCCGCCGGCGCCCAGCGACGAAAGAGGAGCGCGAGCGGCGCTGCGGCGCACATGCGAAGGAGGAGAATCGAGGGAAAATTCTAAAAGTGCCGTGGCACATACGCTTTTCACGTGCGCGCCTAGGCACACAAGGCGTATTACTGTATTTTTAGACGTCAGCCGCGCGGACGAGCCTCTGCGGCTCGACGTTGATTTCGGCTGCCATCCAGCGATGCGCCGCTAACGGAGCTCTCGAGGGCAAATGAGACGCTGCTCGCTCAATGAACTGCTTTTTTGCTTCTTTCCGCGTATGAGAGCAAGAGGCTTTCTTCGACTGCCTCAAATTCCTAGGCTGATGGATCGCACAAAGGTCGAGTCTTGGCCGGACAGATGCTTTGGTAAAAAAATTTCCATTGCTCTCTTTTTAAAAACAGTTAATTTAACCTTCAGCACCGCGAGTGTATTTATGAACATGTTATGTTTACAGAATAGATGCACTTGACGGTATTCAATGGAAAATACATGAGCTGGTAATAGCTGGCAAGGAAAAAAACGAGGAAGATTCGAAGGGTCGCGCAAAAAATAGAAAAGAAGAGGCGGCAGGGATTTCCGTAAAGGCAATTGTGGGGAAGAACCGCAGCGACGTACACAGAGAGGTCGCGATAGCCGGGCGAGCGAGTGCGAGCGAGAGGGAGAAGGAAGTCCGTGAGAGGCGCACCTGAGAAAGTGACCCTTGGTCAGGTAGTAAAAAGGAAGAGGCTCTCCCAGGCACAAGTGAAACGAGGGGGGCGACAAAGCGTATAATACGAGGCGGATTATTGGCCCGGAAAGGTGTGTGTTCGCACCTCGAGGGGTTCGAGCTGGACAATGCCGGACAATGGGCCCCCGGGAAACCGAGACTGCAAACAACGATAAATTTCCGAGAGTCTTCTTCGTCTCCGGCGACGTCCCCCGTGTGTCCGCGAGGCGGCCACTTAGGCGCGAGGGGGACGCGCGAGTCGGACCCTCGGTTACGCGCGGCCATGAATATAATAAAGCGGGATGCCGAGGAAAAAAATGAAGGGACCGAAGGAGGAAAGCGCCGACGCGATAAACACGCGACGCGAGAGAGTCGTTCTTTAAGAGCCTATTTGAATACGATGCGCGCGTGGCGCGCACGCCCGGGAGGGAAGGGAACCGTATTGTTTTCGGTGTCTGCACGCTCCGGCGTTCAAAGGTACACGGGCAAAAATGTCGAATACTGCTTTACAAAGCATTAGTGCGGGGAGTGCCTTTCCAAATCTTATTTTTCCCCCTAATTACGAAAACATTTTGCTTCGATGATCGATTTCAACTTACAGGCATCCTTAAGGTCGTGAAGGTAATTACCATAGCAAATAGTATTACAATTAATTAATTCAGTAGTTACTGAGAGGACTATAATAACTTCCAATAAAACATTAGACGACAGGCAGTTTATTTAGTTTACGATGAAGCAAATTTGAATAATGCGATGGTTTTGTGGGAGAAATAAAGGGATTTCGAGGAGTAAATTATCGAAAAGTGTAGGCTAATAGCTATTTTAGGGAAAAGAGTAGAGTCGAGTAAGAGAAGAAAGAAGAAATAATGCTGGCTCCGCGCGGCTCGCTGCGCGGTGAAACGGAATAACAATGCGCAATCTGGAACGTTTATCGGCGCGTTTCATTATCGAGCGATGGCCGGCTTATCGACGGGAATTATGCTCTTCTTCCCCCGCGCATACACGCGAGTCCCTCCCCGGGAAAGTTCAATTTCAGCGGCGGAGGCCATTCGGAGCCACTCCGCCGATGCCGTTGCCGTTTTCGCGAATTTAACCCCTTTTTAACGGGACCTCCACGAGGACTTCCAATAATCCCAGGTTGCGCCCGCGCGACCGAGCGACAGAGCGAGGCAGAGAAGGAGCCCGGGCTACAGACACTCGCAGCGTCGCGAATGAACCTGACGACAGTCGTATTTCAGGCTAAATTGCCCGCCGGCAGATTGGATGGACGATATACAGCCTTCGGGGCGGACTGGAGAGAAACTAGTGCTCGCCGCACATATATCGACGGTCATCTCGCGAAAAACAAGACGTCGTTGCAGCTGTAGACACTTTTCTTCTCCGCACTGATCCCTAACTGGATGAGTTCTCCCTTCTTTTTTCCACGATTTATCAGCTACGAGATCTATCGACTTGGAGACGAGATTCTCTTTTATTTTTTGTTACTTTCTTATTAGATTCGATAGCTTTGATTTTTATTCCCTCCTAACAGCAAGTTTAATACTTTTGTTGGTAAGACTTCGTTATAAATGGCCAATCAAGTTCAAGTTAATTAGATTTTATATCATTCAGATATTTCTTCATTTTAAGATGCAATGGATATAACATAAAAATCCTTACGATCGACATTAATTAGTTATCACTTTCTTCCGAGAGTAATTTTTTAATTTTAGAAAAATTAGCTTGGAGAACAATTGTACAATTGTTTGCTGCTAGAGAAAATAATTGAATTAATTGAAAGATATCGAATTGGGCATTCAAATAAAAATAGTGCATTTATGTAACGTCAATTCAGCGAGAATCATCCGACGCTATAAATCAGTTGCTTCTCATAGCCGTTTAAATCTTAACACGAACTCATAAATTATTAATGAACTATCAAAGTCGAACTTTCTCAACTTATGAATTATTAATAAATACACTTCTTTGTTGTTTTATTTCGGCTAGTTGAGCGTTTCGTCCTATTATTAAACCATATTCAATTATAAAAAACAACCGCGAGCCGTTTGCGCGCTGACGCACAGGCGCATATTATTTGACCAAAATTCAGCTCGTATAAAAAATGTCAGTCGACACAGTTAGCCTTATCGCGAGCGTTAATTTACCCAAGCTCGAATCATCGCGGCAAAGACAACAACCGGCGGAGCCTTCTTAAAAAATGACATCACACATACCGTTATCTCTGCACGCCGGGCAATAAAGCGCTAAAATCTCTAGCGCGAGCAAAATCACGCGAAAAGCTCACAAAGTAGTCATCGCCGCGGTGCCGACGAAAATTCGTCGCGATGCCAACTCAACTGGCTGGCTGGCTCTGCCAAGGTCGCGCCAACGCCATACATCGCAAACTTATCTGCGTAGCTGGAAATTCCGCGGCGTGGCCATAAAACACCGCGAAAAAATGGAGAAGTCGTGCCACCTTTGTTATCGCGAGGCAACGGCAGCACCCGCATGATCTACCTGCATTTCGCACTGATAACCTCCTGCGCGTTCCCGCTTTTTTCTTTTTCTCTCTCCCTCTCCGTCTCTCGTCGATGCACAGCTTCGCCACAGAGTTACGCAGACTGTTTACTTGAGTTTTTAAATTGTTTGTCCTGCGATTTATCAATTCGACATTATTTTTTCAAGGTGAAATTGAGTGGCGTGCTATCAGGAGTATGCAAAAATTACATGTTAACAAGAGCAAATTTTTTTTCCAAGTGCGATTGTCTTTCGATGCAAAAATAAAAATGATTCAAAGTTCCTATCTTGAAAAATTGCAGTAGTAAAGGAAGAATGAGATGATCTTGTAAAAGATTTAGACGTGGGCTTAATTGGTATCGACAGTGGAGCAATGAATTGATCTGGGCGCAATGTAAAGCGGCAGCGCGTAATTCAGTAGCGCGCGTCAACGCATCGTCGGCCGGGCTTTCCTCGGCAGTAGCGTGGCGCCACCTCGTCTAGCCGCGACGAAGCGCACGGCGCGCGCCACTCGCCAGGCATTTAATATATAATCGGGCGCATTTAAACGCGCTTCCGTGCCACTTCCGAAAGCAAGAAATCCGCCTCGAGCTGCGCCTCTCTTACATTTTTTTTTTGCGCCTGCTCGACTCCATTTCCCAGCGAGCACTGGGAACCGAGACGACAATTAGAGAGCCGGAGACGTATGCGCGGCTGTGCGAAAACGCGCGATTTTCCCCTCTTTCATTTCGCGGAGGCGGCGAACGAGCGCCTGCCACGCGGATAAGGATCTACCTTTTAGAGACTTTTCCGCGTTCCTTGGGAACCCCGATGCACCTCCGCAGCCGACTTTTTATATTTTTCACCGGAGCGCGCCACTTCTGGGCGCCTACGCGGGAATCCCCGCTTCGTACCTAATTATTTTTCTCGGCGGCTTCGTGTTTAATGGATTACGGGTGCGAATATTTGAGGAAGAGGTGTTTTTGTGAGAGCGGAACTAAGAACGCGTACTTCTATAAAGGTTTCGGGCTGCACTTGAAAGTTACGAGTAAAACCGGCAATTTATGTTAAACTACTATTTACTTTTCACATGATGCAATTTTTGTTTACTTTTTCAAATGTCTTCGTAAGAAACTTTATTTTGATACTTGCAATACTTGAATATTTTCCAACTCCTTTAAATCGAGGAGAGTTGCTTTCACAGTACACAAGATTTTTTAGGCGTAATTGTTATCAAGAAACGTCAAATATCCCACATTTATACTCGTATATCAGGTAATTTAATCGATGAACAAGCGCAAGTTCTATATTTTGTATTTTTAGCCACAGCTTTTTATGAATTTTACACGATTTTTATTTATAGCGTACTTGTTGAAAATTATCTTAATGAATTCGTCCAATACAATTAAAAATCTATCGATAATGAACTATTCGTTATCTTTTCTGATAATGTAAAGGTGTAAATATTCATTCGAATTTAGCTTATTTCACTTGTGTGGGTTGATCAAATAAAAAATAACTTACTTTAACAATTGACAAACTTGAATAGTTAAGAAACCAATGGCGAAGCTTTTTCGAAAATGTTTAATTATTCTAGAATTTATACTTAGACAGTCACTCCGATATTCACACTTTTCTTTCTCTCGTCAGCTTAGGCATTCCAGCAATTAAATGAACAAGCATAAAGTCATGGGCAAGTGTTACTCCATAAGCAGGCATCCAATTACACGCGATCCTCCTTTGGTTTTTTGTCCACTTGGTCGGGCGGCGCTTGGGCTTTTTTGCCGAGGCGCGCACTGTCCGTCGGGCCTCGCGCGTGTACCTGGGCGCGTGTCGAAGGGGATCTCGCGCACGCGACTCTCGCCGAGGAGCCAGTTCTTCCCGTCATCCGTCGCTCGTCCGACGGCCCGCTTCAAAGACAATGCCGGAGAGGCGGCGGGCATATGCGACGCACGTGCCGGGCGTAAAGCGCACTTTTGTTTGCTAAATAACCAGTCCGGAGGACGAAGCGAGTGACTCTTCGGCACTTTTGTCGCGGCGAGTCGTTTTTTCTGCGCCGACGTTTGCGCGAGGAATAGCCGCCGAGATAACGAGCGATGAGCAAGCGAGCTGACCGATTTTACGGGGGGCCCGATGTTTAGCCGGCTGCTCTGTGACGAACCTTCGTCGGGGTTATCACACTTCCGAGGATACCGCGCAATTACATGAAAGAGAAAAAGAAATATCGGTAAAATAACTCGTCTTATCGGAGACATCCGGATTCGTTGACTTTTTCCAGCTCGAGTCGCGGCCGTCGCGGGGCATCTCACCGCGTCGTCCGCACTGCTGGTCGCTCTCCTCGTCCGAGCTTGCGGTTTCGCAATTAGCCTCTGCTCGCTCGGCGCCATCGCTCTTTTTCCCGCGAGATTTGACCCTTGCGACTTTTCCACGCGCGACACGGCGCGTCGTTAATTTGCTCGCTCGGCAAAGACGGGGAGTGCGGCGAGCTCCTCGGCGCTATCTTTTCGCGGCGGCGTCATCGCGCGAACTAAAGAATATCGCCGAGTTGTAATTAAGAAAGCGCAGGGGCTCGTCGGGGAGCGAAGGAAGAAGAAGAAGGAACGGCGGAAAGAAAGAGGTACGCTCTCCGTCTCTCTCGGGGGTGGCTCGCGCGGGGGTGGAAAAGTCGGGGCTGAAAAACGGCGCGCATGACAATGGGCTGCTGGCGGCGCGCTCGCCCCCTCCTCGCGGCCTGCAGTGGGGGCTAATTAAAAATTCCGCGAAGACGCCGGCCGAGCCGTCAGGCAGCGCGCGCTCTTATCGCGCGACTGCCTCGCGATTTTCGGGCGCGCGGCCGCCGCGTGACAATCGGGGGGCGGCGGGCGCCGATAAGGCTCCGTCGCCGCGGGCTTACCTTGGGCGATTCTAACAGCTGGCATTTTGATCCTCATGGTGGCTGTCGCGATTCTCTCCTCCGCTGCTTCGACGTGTACGGGCCGGTCCTCCGGAGTAACTCACTGGCTGGGCGCCCGCACTACGGGGAAAAAAGGACGAACGAAAAAAAAGGAAGGTCCCTCGCGAGGAGAAAAGTCACTCCCTCCACCGTCTCATGTCACTTTTGCCCGTTCGCGCATCTCGCTGAATTTAAACTGTTGCGCGTGTCCTCAAAGTCCAGCACCTCGATGCGAAGCCAGGCTCGGGTGTTCCGGGGGTCAGGTGGCCCTCGACCTCATGTCTGGCGACTCCGCGTTCGCCGGTACTGCGACACACTGCACGGCGCGCCGGCCGGACGAACAATCCGCGGAGGCGAAACGCAACAACCGGCAAGGAAAGCACAGCGATCAACGCGCCAGCTCTGTCCGCATTTTCTTTCTCTTCATCGGCGCCGCAATTCGCAAAAAACAACAACCGGCACCGTCGAGCCCGAGCCGCAAGCTCGCCGGCCTTGCCTCGGAAGCGAGTGGTCCTCGCCTAGGGAGCAGAAGTCGGGAGCAGAAGTCCGCGCTCCGGGCGAGCAGACGACTCGTGTGCGTGCACGGGAGACCGGCGAGCGGTGGAGTGCGCTGGCGGCGGCGGGCGACTCAGGTCCAGCATGGGCCGTATCTCTGAGTGGACTGTGGCCGGACGCGGGCGCGCGGCGGCTGCTCGCGCCGTACCTCCGTCTCTCTCTGTCCCGCGCGCGCGCTCGCTCGCTCGCTCGCTCTCCGGGACCTGGTCTCGGGGCAGCACTGGCGGTGCGGCGGCGGCGGCGGCGGCGCTCGCCTCTCCTACTCGCTTGCGCGCGCCGTTCGTTCGGACGGCTTCGGCGCTCCTCGGCCCGAGCGAGACGGACGACCGGCCGCTCTCGCTCCCTCGCTCTCGGGGTAGTTTTCACCCCGAGCCACCGGAGAGCGCCTGAGAGCGCCGGAGAGCGCCGGAGAGCGCCGGAGCGCGCCGGGAGGGGGGATGCAGCGCGCAGTCGCTCACGGTCCATGTGCTCTTTCTCCCTTCGGCCCCCTCCCCGAGCGCGGCCGGACCGATGGAGGGGGCAGGCGGGGGATGCAAGAGGAGAAGGACGCGAGTACGAGACTGCGAGCCGAGCCGGTCATCGCCTACACGCGAGCCCGCTCGGAGCCCGTGTGCACTCCTCGCTATGCAGGCCCAACCTGTAAATCTTTGATAAATTCTATTATCTCCGATAATAGGCTCGCTGATACGAGGCTCCCCCATTTTCCTTTTCTCCACCTTTTTACACTTTTCGCCAAAAAAAAAAGGCTGTTGCTGCTTCCGTGCGTTAACCAATTTACGCACACGAGGGAAGCATTTTGTGAGATTTCAAAAATTAGAGAAGTAGGTGTAAAAAACTCCATTTCTTTACTTTCTCGACCTAGAACGAGGATAAAGGGGTGTGAGTCATAAATTTATTTCGCCGCAAAACATTGATTCGGGAGTATAATAAAATATTTGCGTCAATGACTTGGCAAGTGCTAATCGCTTGTGTTTGCACGTACTGATTACGGCAATTGAAAATTTGCCTCCATTGAGGTACACGCCGATCGCGAAAGAGTAAAGACAAAGTGTCCAAAGAGCCAGAAAACACTTGGACTAATTCTTCCTGAGCACCGAAGACTCCCGGGCCGACGACGGCCCTCCTTGGCAGCTGCAGGAGCCCGCCGGGGGACATCCTCGTAAAGTGGACTATTTTCGTCCGTAGTCCCGTACATAATGAGAAGCTCGGAGTTCGCGCCGCGTCGCCGAGGTCCGCGCGCGCCCTTTAATTTCCATCCGAAAGAGTCAGCGAGCGATCGGGAGAGCAGGGAGAGTTTTCCCAGGCTCGCGACCGCAGACCGTAGCAGCCAGAAGTGGCCTCTCGAGCCAGAAAATTATCCGGAAAAGCCGACGCGGGCCTGCTGCTACGTGTCTCCGCGGCGTCGAGTGGACCTGCCCAATATCTTTCGCGCCCAATCTCCGGTGCATGGGATTTTTTTCAATTCGCCGTGCGCCACCCGCCTCGTGCTCTTTGACCGCCCAACAATTTCCATATGGAGTGGCTCTCCATGTGGCGGTCTGACTTTCCTGCTTTCTACGTCATTTCTTTCGTTTCGACCACGATTTTTTACTCCTTATTTTTATTTCGAAAAATCAGCGCTCTACGTTTATGCTCCTTTGATTAACCATTGCATTATTAGTAATAACTCTGACGCACCCTTGCGTAAATACATTACCTGAAATTAAAGATTTTCTTCTAAATACCAAGTTTTCCTAGCGCCTCGTTTGCAAAACTTAATATTTTTCGGTAAAAATAGTGTGAAAAATGAAAATAAAAAGAGGAGATTATGTTGAAAAAACAAGGCTTACGTCGGACTCGAAAGCACATTCCGTGGAATATTTCACGCTCGCGGTGACATCGAGATACACAATAATTCGTGCTGAATGCGGGCTACGCATGAAAAAGCAGCGCTCCGGTTTGGCCAACTGATTAAACATGTTGGTCAGCAGGTCGTCAAATAGATAACCAACTGTCGCAATTAAAACGGGCTCGTGCCGAGAAGCCGAGAGCCGAGAAAAAAGAGTGAGCAAGAAAAATATTTTTCGAACGCCTGCGCCCGAGAAGGGAAAAAATTTGGTCGTGGACTAATCGGTATTCGTCGCGCGGGCGTCTCACAAAGTTTCCCCGCGACGAAGCAGATGGGAGAGTGGCTCGGGATTGTTTTGGCCGATCGAGTTTGGACTCGGTCAGCGCGTCCCGAAATTAGAGGCGCCACGGCCTTCGCCACAAAGGAACGGGTCGCTCGTAAAACTTTTGAAAGCTCCGCGAGTGCGTCGCACTTGTTAAAGAGCTTCTGCTACAGAGTCCCTTTCTAGTTAATAATTGAGTATCTCGCCGAGTGCATCCCTTGAGTTACTTGCCTGCCGAAAGACAGACTTGTCGCATGGTTTTATGCCTTTCCTACTAAGCTCCTACCTTACTGTAGGTTAATATGTTAATATGCCTTTCATGTAACTGTGTACTTTGTTTCAAAGTTTATTTTCCCAACAAAATTTTGCGAAATATCAGTCGCTGTTATTTTATGTAGAAATACAAGAGGAGGTTGCGTGGTGCATTTGTAAAGTGATAGGATCGATAAGAAAAACTAAAGGAAAAACTAAAGAAACACACGGGGAAGAAAGGAAAGTAGCCGAGTAAAAGGTATCTATACATTATCCCCGCGACAATTCAGTTAACAAAAGCCGATAGCCATCTCGAAGTCATCTTCACTTTCCTTACGTGAGTATCTCCGCGAGTCGCTCGCTTTCTCGCCGCGCGGATCAAGAGCAGATTCGTATCTCAGCCGCACGGCCGAATAACGCGAGTCACGAGTTCGTTAATTCCGTACACCCGTTATAAGCCGATGAGGGAAAGAAAGAGAGAGAAGTAGCTGCACGCTGCCCGGTTCCTCAGCGAAGGGTCAAAAAAAAGAGTTTGGACAACGTCGACGAAGACGACAACGACGTCGGCGACGATCGGCTGGCCGGAGGAGACGAGCATCCTGTTCGGGATTTTAAAGATTATTTTTACTACGGAGGGGGCAAAAAAGATCGGCTGCGCGCACACGTGCGCGCCGCGTTTCGTCGCCGCTGCGACAGCGGCTCGGAGTCCAGCGACGTCTCGGCCATGCGTGAAGCCGAGCGCGTGCGTACCGCGGGGACCCCCGATATTTACGACGTTTTTTTTCTAAATTTTCCTCTTTTGGGGAGGCAGCGCGCGCCCACGATTTTTCACCGAGCCGCTCTCATTAAATCGCTCGAACGCTTTTAGAATCGCTTAATTGATGGCGATGCCCTCGGCTGCATGCTATTTTATCCGGTGACGATGCTTCCCGTAATCCTTGCCCTCAACTATATGCCAGCTTTTTATTAATTGTATTAGTTGCTTATTTTTCGTCAATTTATATTCCTATTAACTTAGTACGTAATAAGCCGTTTTTCATCGAATAATATTTTTGTGCCTTTCTAAATGCGAAAATTGAGATATCAAGATTGGCCGAAAGATTAAGAAATCATTTTAAATACCTATCAAAATAATGTTTGTTTTGTTACCAGAAAGAAAGCGCTATGCTCTTGGAAAAAAGACAGAAAAATAAAAAATTCCAATTTGTTTTTGCCACAAAGCTGCAGATATTTATGTACAATAAAATATGTTACAGATTTGAACAAATAGCATCAGTAGCAAATGATAAAATTGCGAGAAAAAATAACACTTCGGTATTGCTTGCATTAATTATACATGCGTGCGCTCGAAACAACTGCTCCGAGCGGATTTCTCGGTAGCTCTAAATCATAGCCATAAAGTCTGCGTTCGCGCTCACCAGTTGGCAGTGAACGAAAAGAGGAAGACGCATGGAAGGAGAAAAAAGAAAGAAAGAGCGCAGCGTCGGCGGATGATGAAAAAAGCGCGTTGGCCATCTCGCGTCCGCTGTGTACGTGCGCGCCAGAAAGAAAGGGGGAAGCAGAGTGCACCAAAAATATCGGAGGCGGCCAGACCCCTTGCCGAGGGTGTTTAGGATTTTGGACCTCCGGTGATCATTTCTCGACTTTCCGGTTCGCCCATACTTTCACACGTCTCTATTAAGCGACGTTTATTGAGGGATTTTGAAAATACGTACACTTTTCCTTTCATTTGTTTTTACTCCTTTCACGTTTACTTAGTGACGCGATACTTTCGTAAACTGTCAAAATTCGACATATAACGTATTTACGTTGCTTTAACGAATTAACGGTATGCAGGAGTCAGTGATGTGATCAGGGGCATCTGAATCTGTTTTTGCATACGGAAGCTTTGGGCGAGAAAAATGTCGAGTCACAAATTTGCATTGGGCTTTTAATGCACTTGAAGAATGACACGCAGTATCCTCCATGTAAAAAATAACGAATGTTCCCTTCTTTCGTAAAATATAATAAAAAGAATGAAAATAACTTTTTCTAAAATAAAATATGGAAAAAATTGACAAATTAAACCTACGCGTTGTAGTTACAAATCACAAGGTGTACGCGTCCAGTGAGCCAAACTAGGCTTTTTATCCGGTGAGAAACTGTAAAAAAGTCGATTTCCAGAATCTGCTTCACGGCAACCGGAGCCGATCGGTGAAACGTGAAAAAAAGCGACGGCATGCCGATAATGCGAGTGGCGCGTCTATACACAAGTGCACCTATCGGCTCTCGCGCCGTTGTAAACAAAATGTCTATCTATCAAATCAGTCGGCCTCTCCTCCATCTCTCTGCCGGCATTTTTTCCCATGTCCATTTTTGCATAAAAAAATTCTCACCGTCATACTTTCGCACGGGGGGCTCCCCCTTTTTCCATCATCTTCCTTCCGCAGCGGCACATAGGAAAAGGCGCATTAACCAGCGTCTGCGGAAAGGATGAGAGCGAAAGAGCGGGATGAAAAAAGTACATTCCCCCGGGGGCACGCACATATATAGGCGCGCTAGGTGCATTCCTTTAATTTCTCTCTCTACGCGGCAGCGCTAAAAAACTAGGCACCCCTCGGCTCCCCTTTTTTTGCGTGCGCGCACCCGAACAGGGGGTACGCGCGTGTATCGGAATTAGAGAGAAGAGGGGAGGGAGGTGATCGAGTCGCGGCGGTGGGGGAAGCTACAGGGTGTACGGATGCACCTTGTAGGGGAAGACAGGAAGGGGGGAGGGGGAAACGTAAAAAAGCCTTACGGTACCCACCACGAGTGGCACAGATTCCGGCGTGCTCGATAGGACGAATGCTGCATAAAAAAACGAACGTTTCCAGGAGGAGGGAGAAAAAACATGAATTACGTGCGCGCGCGCGCGGGAGAGTGAAAAATTCTCCGGCCTCGAAAAATATCGAAGGGGAGGAAGAGAGAGACGGTCGCCTACTTTCGGCGACTTTTTCCCCGATTCCTCGACGCGCTTTTTTTTAACTTTTTTAAGGGAAAAAACGTGCGTGAGAACGGTACCTCCTGTTTCCGCGACAGTGAGATTTTTATTTCCGCGATCGCCGCGAGAGTTCGTTTTTTTCGCTTTTCACGTGCTACCGCGCCACTGCTGCAGTCCTTTAGTCGCGCGTTACGTACGAAAAAATCATTGCAGTTCCAGCTTTCTCACAGGCGATGGCCGATAATCCAACGGTCGGGGGTATACACTTAAAAAAATTTGACCGCGCTTGCTTGATCGATGCCTGCGACCTTCGAGTTCCAATCTGCGCGTGTATTGTGCGCGATCGTAAAATTTGAAGGACTGGTTTTGAAAAAATTAGCGTCTGTTAGCTTAAATCCAATTTATTACGAAGCGGCGAAAGCAATTAATGACGTAGGGGGCACGCTGATAAAATTGACAAAGCGAGCGGTACAATAGGTGCGCAGACCTCGGGCTTTCCCACAAAGCCCCCGAATTTTCTTCCGGATAAATTTCATAGAGCCAGGGGCTCGCGCCCGCTCGGGCGCAGTTAGGATGCTCAAGCCGTTACTCCTCGGCTTAGGAGATCCTAAAAAGTGGGTCCTGGCGCATCTTCCTTCCTCTCGCGGCCGAGGCTGCGGGCCGCCCCTTCCTCCGGGGCGGCAGATGGCCGGCCAAGGGGTAAGCGACGGAGACAGAGCGAGAGACCGTGAAAGCAGTCGCGTAAAAAAGCGAGCGAGCGCGCGTTTTGTAAAAAGCGATTGAAGGAAGCGAGGAGGAGAGCGAGGCTGGGATGAAAAAAACGCTCGCGGGGCCCGAGGCGCAGGGGCCCTGGGCGCGCGACGTATTTCTCTTTCTTCCCTCCCTCTTTATCTTACGGTAAACGCCTCGCTTTCTCTCGCTCTGGACAGTGCGCGAGCAGCTCCGCTCGTCTCTCTCCCTATTCTGTCGGCCGCCCGTGTGTGCGTCTTCTCGATCGAATTTCGGCCATTCACCAGCGGAGGGCCCTTTACCTCCTTAATTCTTCTGCATGTGCGATGACGATCGGGGCGCGATCTTGAGATCTCTAATCTCCGGCTCTCGTGTGTCCCCCGCCGCCGACCTTTAGCTGCGCCGTCCAGGTGCGACCCCGATAATTTCACGGCTCGTTATGTATTGTCGCGCCCCCGCGATTCGCATCGACGAAAGTAGTAGTGCACTTCGTGCTAAGGCTCAGTGATAACTCCCTAGATCCTCGTTACTGCACCGTTAGATCTTGACGTCCCCCAAGCTTTATGCAATTACCTTTTTCCACGGTATTTATAATTTTAATCCAGCTTTTTATTTATTCTCAGTAGGTTTGTACCAGATCTAAAGCACCGATAAAACAGTACTATCTATATAAGGGTAAACACCCTCAGGGTACAAAATGGCTGTGAAAACAAGGAGCACTGTATTTTACAATATTTACCACATCCCTACATTGAATTTGAAAAAAAGGTCATCCACGAAAAGGTAAACAAAACGGTACAGCACAATGTGCATCGCACTCAAACACAAGAAGCACCGTAAGCTCATTTTTTTCCTTTTCCGTGGGCAGAAATAATAATTTTCCCGGCGCACACGCACACTCAAACGGAGCCTGTATCCGGGCTCAAGGATCTTCCTTTTTGCGTAACTGTAAAGGAGAGACGAATCCCGAGGGCCCCACACCATCCCGTATCTCGGACGACCCGTATGTGTGCCCCAGGTAGAAAAATTCGAGCGCGCCTTAGGTAAAAAAAAGAGGAGCCGGGAGGAGGAAGCGCGCGTTGCATCTATGCAGTTTAGGAGAGCGGCCGAAGACCAGCTGACCATTCGACCGAGCCGTGGGAAGAGGTTGCGCGTCGCATCTCTAGCCACCCCCTTTCACCTATAGAAAATTGCTTTTAAATTGGCGAGCACTCGGACAGGTATGGGCCTCCTCCACTCATCTCGGCTTTCGGCTTCTTGCCTTCGGTAATATGGACTTCCGGAAATCCGTAAAATTAGAGCGGCTGCCGCATACCGCCTACGGGGCCGCCTCGTGCCAGAAGACTATGATGCCCCGCTTTTGTTCTACCTCGCTAATGATCACGGATTTTGTGGATTCATCTTTTTCCGAACTCATCCAGGCATTACGAATTTATAATAAAAATCATTGAGAACCTATTTAATTTGCTAATTTGATAAAGCTTTTGAAAAATAAAAAAAAAAGTTGGACGATAAAAAAATTGGTGCGAGGTCAAAGAACGCTGCAGCTGCACTTAGCGGTGAAACGAGGTGGCGATAAGAGACGGAGGCGGGGCGGTGGATGTCGTTCGCCCGCGGACGCATGCCTCGCGCTGCATTTTTCAGAAGCGTTAAAAATAGTTGGTCGCCCATGTGGTCGCACTCCCGACTGGCCAAGGGTCAGTCACTCCAGCGGGGCACGCGGCAAAAATAGCCGGGCGTCGCAGCGCTCGCGCTCCGCTCGCGAGAAACGGAAAAGAATCGCTTCGGCCAGACGGGGACGACGCGCGACGACGTCGCTTCCGTCGCGGCTTGACTTTCGACCACTCTGGAATCCATTGCGCCTCGCGAATATAGCTCGCTCGCCCGCCTTTCTCTTTATCCCCGAGCAAGCGGGCGCGCTCCAAAGTTAAAAAAACTCGACTGATTTAGCCCTCCTATTTGCTTTATGGGACTCCTTTGTTTTCCCTCCTCTGTTTATCCACTTTTGAGCTTAATTTTCAGAAATGACGTTTCTTTAAGGCTTTCGTGTCTGCCTTTTTTGCGCGAATTTTTCGATGAATCATTGACATGGATATTTTTAGACACGAAAATTGGGAGTAAAAAATCGGCTTTGAAATGGTTTGAAAGGTTGAGCGTTAAACGGTCAATTCGGACTAATCGTTGCGCGCCTCATATTCGCAGATGTCTTTGCTTCCGTATAGCAAAGCGAAACGCATAGGTGAAAAAAATAGTTGTGAGAAAAAAAGCGAGAGAATCGGAAATGATGACCGGTGTTGCGTGGATTGGCGATCGGTCCGAATGTGCCGAGTCAGCTCGAACTCGGAGCGTCGCGCGATTTTTCACGCTTACCGAGAGTTGCGGCCTCGGGGCGTTAGGACGGCGACTTCAGGAGAGCCGCCTATGGCCGCTTGTCATATTTGCCTATGATGGACGACTCATCCCCGGAGCCGCACAAACAGATTTTTCTCGGACTGCGACGATGACTCGACGGCTTTTCTTAGTTTTCCGGTGCTGTATGGAAGCGAAGCCGATGACAAGAGCTTGCGCCACGCATAGGCGGTTGCGCCTCTCTTTTGGGCAATTCCGCCTGATTATGACCGCTCGGTCGGACTCGACCGCTCGCTCCCCCGAAGCCTCTCTTTCTTTCTGCGACGACGATTTTGCGCCCGAATAAATGGATCTGGCCCAAGAAATAGCGCGCCAACTGCAGCGCCTCCTCCCCCTTTTCACGTCACGCGGACAAGCTTAATCATATTTTTCCAGTGCACGGACCAATTGTCGAGCCTGCGACCGACCGAGGCTCTGCCGATTTTTCCTTCAAATAATCCGAGCTTCCTTAAACGTCTCTTTACTCATTAGTAATATTCGACTAACTTTTTACACCGTTTTTCCCAATAGGCTTCAACATTGTTATTAAGCTGTAAAAGGAAAATGAGCGCGAAAAAAATTATTTCGAGACAACGTCCAGTTAAGCTCAAAATAGATGTATATCGTTTGAACTTTTGGAAAACTGGAAAAACAGATGAACGAATCATCTGCATGAACAAAGGGATCGGGCGCTTTAAAAAAGTCAATTTATAAGCACAAAGGCGTCAAAACAAGAAGCAAAAGACTGCAGTTCCGGACATTGAAACTCTGAGCGTTAGATAAATTTGCCGCTTAGGATCCATCCGGTGCACCGGCGTCTCCCTAGCTTAATCTCACCGGCGGTCGGCTGTCGATCGGGCGCCTCCTTTTTTCCGGGACGTCCGGAAAATAGAAGCGGCCAACCGCAGGGCCCGAAAGCCCGCGGCTGCTAATCGTTTTACGAGTCAGGCCGTGGCCGAGTAGCCTCGCGAAATTTTCGTTTACACAGCCGCGCGAGAACAGCCAAGGCCCGTATGAAAAGTTTAATTGAATTTGGCCGCGAGCTCGGTCCAAGGAGAAAGAGAGCCGTGGATAAAGCGGAAGAAGCGTGGAAGAATAGGAGGGGGAGCGGAGATTAGTATCTTCTTTGCGAGGAGACTGGAGGAGACTTTGCTTGTGCTAGCTCTCTGCTCTGGGCTTCTTTGTCGAGCTGTTCTGATTTTATGGCCCAGCGGTACATTTGTTGAATTTTAAAACTTTAAACACTGCTTCAAAATATTAAGTGAAAATTCTCTTCGGGAAACATTTTTCCTATAAAAACAATTCTTTGAAATACTGAATTATTTCACTTTCCACTTTAATGTGGTCCATTTTGCATTTTTATATCTTATAATAAAATAATTTAACATTTTAATTAGAAACAAGATGTAGTTTCTCATTAAAATCTAAATAAAAGCTCAAGTTTTATCCAATTACTTATTCATTATCTAATCTGTTAACCGCCCTAGATTGTAATCAGAATGTAACGCTTTGTTAGCACGATCCAGGAATGTTTCAAATCTTCGTAGTTTTCGTAATTTCACACAGCTTACCAAACATCTATCTCCGCAGCTAGAAAATATAATAAAATTAAAATAAATACACTTTTGTAAAGGCAAGTAAAATAATGCACGTTATTGAAAAAAAAAACTGAGTAAAAAAATAGAAACGTCGCGAAAGTGCTGCGCTGGCCTTCCATCCACTCGAGAAACCTACATATTAATTTGCATAATTGCTCGGCTAACGTATACCCTCGATGGCATGGGGGCCAGATCGAATTTATCTCATTGGCCCTCACCTGTCCGGGAGCGATGCGGGCCGTGTGGCAACTGACCATTGGCACTGCCGCGAGTACAGTCCTTGCAAACAAAACGCATTTTTTTCCTCCTCGCTGACAATCGCTGGCGAGCATGAAATGTGTTTGTAATAAAGAGTCACCCATGCGTTTCCGAGTGACACGGTTCGTCGCGTTAAAACGTGCAACGTATAATAAATTGGGCTAGGGCAATTCGTCGAGATTATTTAAGAAATCTTCATCAAATAATTATTTCGAGGCAGCAAAGATAAATAAACAAATAAAATAAAAGGGAACAGTGTAGAAAGATAGGATCCCGAAGAAACGGTATTTAATTCCGTTAAATCCCCATCAATATGCTAATGAGAGTAGCGACTAATAAGTATCAGAATCATAATCCATTAAACTCTGACCGATGAATTGCGCGCGGCGTACACGTGTATACGTCGGCGGGTCTCGCTCTAAATTGAGACGGTGCGCCGGACGAGCCCGCGTGAAAACACACAATACGCGGCCGAGGTGGGGAAAAAAAGGAGAGAAGGAAGGCTCTCGGGACGGAGCAACAAGAGGAACGTCAAACTTTTCGAGGGCATTAGACTTGCAAATGCGCGGCCCATTGTATTCGCGCTCGCGCTCTCCCCTGCAGGAGGGAGCGAGACGCCGCGAGGCCGCGGAGGGGGAGCCGCGGAAAGATCGGCGCGAGAAGAGCTCCTACGCAAAATAATTGCAAACCCATTACTTTCTCCGCGCCGCGCGAGGTATGCCGCTCGCTCTCGCGGGCGTAAAAATGACGGCGCTCCTAGGAGCGAGCCTCGCGACGCCCAGACGGGGAGGGAGAACATTATAAGCGGCGCGCAACATCGCGCGAACAAAAATCGACCTCTTCGTGTCGTAATCGCCCGCTCGAAAATACAGCGCCGGCTAATTGTCCCCGTTCTTTATCGCCGAATCTACTCGCTAAATTATCCAGGAAAATCCTTGTTTGTTCAGTCGTCATCTAATTATTTCATATTTGCTTTCATTTCTTGCCGCAAGATGTACGCCAGAAAATGTAATTTATGGCTGCAGGTTCATTTTCATAGCAGACTAAAGTACAGTTGTCGTAGTACTGAATATTGCAGCTTTAAAAACAACAGATAAGATGTTTTCATTTGGGCCGACGTTATAAACAATGTGTGATAAAGGTTAATAAGGCAGTGGGAGATGAGGATCGAATTAAAAAACGAAGGAAAGAAAAAATTCACAGCTAGAAGAAATAAGAATAAGGACGTCGGGGTGTATCAGATAATTAAATCAGTGCACGTCATCCTCCTCTCGAAATTCATTTCACCTTTCTAAAGATTTCTTTTTTATTATATTTGTCGCTCGATTTAACTTCCATTTTTCAATCTGATGACCGACCATCATTTTTCTGAACATATTTCTTTCGTGTGCACATTCAAGTATGTATGTGACATGTTCGCTCAAATTGCACCCTTAAAACTGATAAATACTTTAAATTAATGAAAAATTTCATCGGTGGTATGTCCTCCCGCAAAAGCGTAATAAGAAGTAAGAATTAATGTTCAAAAACATTGTTTTCATCTTTATTGATTTCTATTGGTTACACAGGTGTCTATCTTAAATCAGTCGATTAGGCATACAAGAGTCGGCAGCAAGTGAACCTCACAATACTTTCATTCATTACTGACGAATAAGAAGCTGTTATGATAACTCAATTTATTCACCTCCTCGAACAACTAGCTTTTTCGGTAATTTTTATTTTAAAGCAGCGACTGTAGAGAGCGAGAGCAAATTGAACGTTAAGAGCGCATCGAGAGAAATGCTTGGAAAAAAGTGAAGAGACAGTGAGTCGGTGCAGAGAATCGGGCAAGTTTAAATTTTTTTTCGCCGGGGACTGTACTCGCGTACCCGCATGTGTATCGCCGCGGTGACGTTAGCACGTTACCCGTCCGCTCGCCTCGCCTCCCGCGTGGTAGCCTCCTTTTCGTCGGGTTGCGCGGCCGCGCTAGAAACGTCCGACAATGGGAGACACATGTCAAAACAATCGGCGCGCAGGTGCGCATCATCGGCCGAAATCGAGGAGAGAACGCGATGACGCGAGCCGGTTGCGACACCGCATCGCGGCCCATTGTTTTTCGCCTCCTTTGTGCGCTGTTTTTTCCTTCGAGGCGAGCGAGCCCCGCGCGCTATCGATCGTTGCCAGCGGCCGTCTGTCGGCGATCGCCACGGAAATGGATGACGATGCGAGGAAAACGCGCGGCGCTCGGATCGGGAATGGGTTGGGACGTTGGGTTCGGCCGCGGAGCCCTCCTCGTTCCTTTTTTTTACTTCCTCCGATCGATAAGGAGGTGTATCGGCCGAGGCGTCACGAGATAGCCTTATTTATTTGTTACTTGACTAATTCGACAGCCATTCAACTCTTTCGAACGAGCTTTTTCATTAGTCTGCTCTTGGCCCGCTGTTGCATTAATCACCGGTATTACTAATTCATAAGTTTTAGAAAATTATATAATGGTAAGCGTTGTACAAATTAATAAGATAACATCTTGTACGAATATTGTTTTATAGAATTAATTATAGTACTTAATTTACATGATTGAAAAAAATCATGAATCATCTTTAGATTTCGTTAACGCCCAATTAACTGTTCTGTTCATTCATAAATTTTCAAGTACAACTACAATATACCTTTTTGCAGAACTGTCGAAAATACTAATTTAATTGTTATTTTTTAATCGCTTTTTTTTATTACCTATCGAAAAGTTAAGTTGGAATTTAGAATTCAGAAGTAAATAATAGTACATAAAATGTTGTTGCGCGTAAAAAAATGTTTGTGTATAATTTGAAAAAGCGATACTATAGAATTGTAGTGTTGAGCAAAGAGGCTTTCATTAATATGTAATAAATACAAGACGGGTGTGCGCATCAGAGAGGCCGGCTTATAAAATTCCAATAACGACTAGTAAAATAGACGGGGCGATAACAATAGCGAGGCATCGGCCGAGTCGGTCCTTTGCGCAGGCGAGGCGGCGGAGGCTGAGCCGAGGCGCGACACCCAGAAAAGAAAGGAGCGGGCAAATGAGAGAGACGAAGGAGGAGACGGAGGAGGAGGAGGAGGCGAGGGTCGAGCCGAGAAGTCCGGACGACGCGTCGGGGGAGGAGGGGACAAAAATGACAATCATCGTCATTTTAATAATATGCAAAGGCACACACGCCGAGAGAAGGAGAGAACGACTCGGGGCTTGACTTGGACGTCTCGAGCAAGTGTGGCCACAATGGCGTTATATAATGACAAAGACACGGGCTCTCCGGCACCGGGGCAGAGACGGACGCACCGACACACGCCGGCCGCTCGTATACCTTTCGCTCGACAAAAGGTGCGGCATAGGGTCATCCTACACTGGACCGGAACATGTTTTGTCCGCGCATACATTGACGGCCCGAGGCGCGATCCGTCCGGAGATAAATGCCGCAAGTCAAAATAGCCAGAAAACCGAGCTGCTAGGAGATTTTCCCGCTCGAGGACGGTAGCGGGCCACGCATCTTTGTGCCAAAGTCATACGATACGCGCTCATTCTTGGGCTCGCGAAGAGGTGCGCGCCGTTTTGTCCCCTTCCTCTTCGGACGCGATTAAAAAGAAATGCGTGTCCTACTCCCGCGAGCGACGATGGCTTTTCAGCCTTTTCAAAAGACCTCCGATGTGACTCACTTTTTTCTTACCGGCCCTGTCTCTTTTCGACGTTAACAATCGATTTTACACGAATGTACCGCCACTTTTCCTGCTCTGTGTTGTACGCACAATGACAGACCTCATTCTGAGCGATGAATTGCCCGGCATTTATTAGGCGCCTTAAATGTCTTGCTCCTTAAAATATTTATTTTTAATAATTCACCATTTAGTTATGCAGGCTAATCCGAATTGCTACGAGAGTCGAGCGATTCGCATTTTTAAATTCGGCGCGTGATGAAATGAAAGATCGTGTAGTCACGATGTTAGTTATAATTTCACAAGAGGAAGGAATGTACAAGGAAAGCGTGACCGTTAAAACTAATGAAACTATGTTGTTAATTACTGCCGTGAAAGATTGACAAATTCAAGATCAGGTCTTTTCCAAAATGAGATTTCACCTCGTTAAAGTGGCGAATCTCAAAGTTCGGAGCGAAATTGCGCAAAGGTAAAAGTGAGAAAAAGGCCGATTAACCAAATGCACATGAATGGAATTTATGTAGCTATCCTCGACAGCTGTTTTCACGTTAGCGAGCGATAGGTTTACAGTTTTGAGGTAAGCGCGCTGATTGCGCAATCAGCCGCATCATCATCGAGCATCGCCTAATCGAAGCGCACGTAAGTGCATATAGTATTGCGCAAGCTGTGCATATGTCAAGGCTAACGAGAGAGCCGAGCATCACGTGCAGCGGCGCTGCGGCGCAACTGTCAAGTTCGCGCGTCTCCCGATCTCCGGCGAACGGCTCCGAGGGAGAGAGGCAGCGCAAAAAATAGGAGAGTCCGGCCGATAGGTCAGGAATGCGCGAAGCGAAAGTCCGCTCACGTGCGCGCGGTGCGCGTGGTGCGCGCGCTCGCGGGCCCGTTCCTCGAATTAATCCTCGCTCTAATGGCAATTAGCTTTATTATTGGCGTCGTGAGCCTCGAGCCGCTTGCTCGAGACGATCGTTCACGATTTCGGCGCGTCCCGATAAGGACGCGGGGCCGGCACTTTGCGCGCCTGCACCTCAAACTGCAGAGTCGTTCTTTTTTACGAAGCAGCTGGGCTTGGTCTCTGCAGCGCCTTTCCTCGCGCGATTTACATAGGCATTCGCTAAGGGACGAATTTAATGAATGTGTTAGCCGCGTTTGGCGTCGATGCTGCACTTTTCCTCGCTATTACGTGCCTTCGCCGTTTTATCGCGTCCTTGCGTAATGGATAATGCAGTCAGACTTTTCTTCTGCGGACGTAAACAAACTGTAATGCTGCTCATTAGTTTCGCTAAATTGATATTGCGCTTTTGAAAATAACCGTTAACTTTGTCTTAGCCGTTTGGATCGTTAATTGTCAATTTGAGCTATATCTATCCTCAAATCATTGGAATCTCTTTAAAATTCAGTCGGTCTCGTTCCTCATTTTTTATCCTATCTTACAGTCAAGTCCAAATGCATTTTCGCTTGCTCGTTATTATTAACTGATGCTTTGGCTATATGCCGCTACCCATTTTTGGCCATTTATGAAAATAGAACCATTCCAGACTCTGTCGATGAGATTTTCGTGAAAATTATTAACGCTATCTCGGTCGCAGGTATACCTAGGAAAAATGAATAATTTCAGCCGAAGAGAAATTAAAATTACAAAAAACTGCGCTTCCCAAAGATCGAGAGTCCTGCACTGTACGTATCCTCGAGAGGTCGTATAAAAATTCCGGTAGTTTACGATCGGGCACGCTTTGAAACTGGGAGAATCCCTTTGCAAGAGGTCACGTCCCGAGTCGGACGAGCACAATGGCACGGCTTTGACCGTAGGTGGTCGCGCCGACATAAATTCACGCCGATTCTAAAGTCGAGATGCCAATTAAACGCTCCGTAAAAGCAGAGCGCGTCGTAAAAATTCGAGTGAAAAAGGCGAGGAAAAAAGAGTGGCGCATGTGTACCGGTGACCGCGAGGCTGGCTCCAGGCGTCGCGCCGCGGCGAAATTTGGACAATATTTCTGCGGCCGGTCATGTCCCCGCGGGAGGACATTTAAATGTATGTATTCATACGCGCGCCCGCGCGCCCGCTCGCGCCTCGGGTATCGCCTTTGACGAGAGGTGTGGTCAAAATTATTCAAACTGACCCGGGCGCGCTCCTTTTCTTCTCCTCTCCTCCTCGAGCGCAAGAGGGACACTTTCTAGGTCCTCCGCACCCACGAGGAGCGCGCGGGCCTCTCCTTCTTCGCTCCTCTTTATCCGCGGCATCTCGCCCCGTTACGCTTTTTTCTTTTCTTCTTCGCTGCGACTTGGAGAGATCAGTTCGGCTCAAAGCCGATTTCGGAGCCGGATGCGCCGATGTTCAATCACCGCCGGACCAGCGTTCGTTCCGCCATTCTCATAATCTTCTTCATCCTCGTTTGTATCTGCCACCGAATTGATTTCTTTATATACATCTTCTCTATTCAAGGTATCCGTTAAATTCATTTTATTTTTCTTATATGCAAACTACGACTTCGTTATCAGAACTTAAAAGGACGTGGAAAAGATTTTTGGTTCGTTGAAAAAAATGGGGGCAATTCCGAAAGGTTGAAATGCCTTACATAACGTCTTTGTGCGGAAAGTCCACGCGCTCAGTTTAAAATAAGCGCCGGCCCCGCTGGAAGGCCGAGCGCGAAGAGCGAGGAGCGAGCCAGACGCGATACTTTTCATCGTCCGTAAAAACGTGGCGCGAGGAGGGACGACGGAAATGTTCCGTGCTCGCGACGCGGGTGTCGTTGCACGTGTTGTGCGCGATGAATCAGCGCGCCGGTTCTCGCTTCCCTCCTTTGCTCCTCTCCCTAGATGTCTTCGAGACGCGTCCGGCGTAAATTGGCCCGAGGCTTCGCCGATGGAAATTATTTTTCCAACTTTTCTTTCAAAATCTTCGAACTTTCCCTTCCAAGTCTTAGCTAATTACTTAGCTCAATTAAAATTGAATAATAACAGTGGCAAATATTCTTCGTATATTAAATTATTAACAGAGAAATTAATGTTGATCATTAATAAGAAAAATTAATATATTCTCATATGCCCTACAAACTCAAGTTTTTTCCTATAACCATAATAGATAAAAGGGGCTGAAATGTCCAAACTATTCTCTTCCATAATCGGTGAGAAAATTAATTAGGCAGGGAGATAATTCAAAAGTTAATAAGCGGAAGTCAATCCCCATTACATCTATTTCAGGCGGTGAAGACACAAAGGCTAATAAAGCCCTGTAAAAAAGTACAGGAGCCGAGGAAAAAAGGGCGCGGGGTTGAATGGGGTTTGTGGACGGGAAAGCCGGTGAAATTCGCGCCACACATGACGAGGAGCCCGGGCCAGGGAAAACAGAAAAGAGCCTTGCTCGGGATGCTGAGGCATGCCCGGACTCTCGCTCGGCCGTGTGACATATGGATAGCGCAAAAACCGCCGATGCTGATCGATTGGCCACGCTCACGGACCCCTCCGCGCGAGGCGGCTCTTTTTCCCCAAAACGCCGCTGCGTGTCCGACACCGGAAGGGCCGCTGGAATCAACAGTTTCGTGTGTGTACACACGCCGTCGGGTTCGACGCAGCTCGATTGTGTCGCGGCGTCGCCCCACCTCTCCTCTCCACCGGCACCTTTTTTCTTCGCTCGCGCCGCCGGAAAATTTACCTGACACCCCTGCCGCTCCGCTGATGCGACTTACTCGGATGATTTATAGATTCATTAATGGCTAGCCTTGTTTGCGGGCGTCAGCTGACTTTGATCGCGTTGCATTTTCAATCAATTACTGACCTTGTAAAATAGTTTTCTCAATAATTATATAAAGGCAGTCCGTTATTTTTTCCTTCGGCAATTTTCGATAGAGCTTATTTAAATAAGAGATATTAAAACGAACGGCACGAAAGCGTTTATTATTCGAAGGTAAACAGTTGTATCTAAAGTGTTGAATAATGAAGCGCATCGGCGGGCTCATCCTTTCAACAAAAGGCCGCATTACCTAATCCTCCTCGCTGGATAGACGCCGACGCTCCTCCGACACGAATTAACTTCTGAATCATTATAACGAATCTAAAAAGTGACCGGGGTAGAAGTGAAAGTGCCTCGGCTACCGGCGCCGTCCAATTATTCTATATTCCGCGCGAGCGCGAATTTTCTCCCGGCGATCCCGGCGCATATCCGTCGCCCCTGTACATAAACATATCTCCGCGGAGCCGCGGCGCATCGTAGATACGCTCCCGCGAAAGCGCGGAGGCGGTCTTTTCTCTTTGTAGGCGCGTATCGGCCGCGTTCGCACGATCCTGACGCGGCGCGAGGGCGACCTTTCGCCGGCGCGCTGGACGTCGGTCACTCGAAAGTTAAATTCGCTCCTGCCTTCCTCTCTCTTTCTCACCCGGCTCGAGCGCTCCTCTCGCGAGCCTGCGTTCTCAGGCTCGAAAATGCCTTCTAACTCGCCTTTTCGAGCTGCGAAAAGCTTACGCTTCGTACGCGCTTTCCTCCGCTCTCCGTTTTTTGCCCATTTTTCTACATTTTTCCTTGCGTCTAATAATATAAGAGCGCGTAATTTTGCAGAAATTCGATTAGACGCGGTTTTACGGGTTGTAGGTGGCAAAAAGTAAGTGCTGGCTGAGAGGGGTCAAATGCTGTGGAAACTCGCTTATTAAGACGTTACTCGGAGTAATATTTCGTGCAACAGATTCAAGCATCTCTAGACAATTTCACTAAAATTTATCACTTGTATCTACTACTGATCTATCGCGACGTTGCACTTTACTCGAATATACGTAATGACTCTAGGTGTATAAGTATCGGCAAAAATGTCCAAATTTTCTAGTCTAATTATATAAAATTCAAATAACCGATTGAATTATCGTGGTGCGCTTCTTGTAGATTCACGTTGTGTAACTTCAATTTATGGTTTCAAAAACATGAAACGAAAACATTATCTACTCGCGTATCATCAATGTAACAAGAAATACGGTATTCGTTTGATTTTAATGCATTTATATTTCCTCTTCCTTCAGACCTGTAATAAATATGAGAAATTTTCAGCTTCGAGATAAGAAGGGAGATATGAATGCTTAGCACGGGTCAGTACGAAATTACGGGAAAAATCGTTAAAATTCTTAAAATCAGAAGCCGGCTATAATAAAAAAGTGTAAACGCATGCGAAAAGCTGAAAATATCGGTAAACAATAGGTGGATGCAAATGGGGCGCGTGAGCAGCAGCGGCAGCAGCAGCGCAACACACGTGCACACCTCTGGAGCGGAAAATCGAGAGCGCACGGCATCCGTGCTCGGGGACACGATGGAGGGCACGGAGGTGCAGACTCTCGCTGGCGAGGAGCTCGCGAAGCCTCCGGTCAACGAGGCCTCGCGGGTGACTCTTTAGCCTTTGGAGAGCGCGACGGCAGGCGCGAGCCGCGGCGAGAGGGCGAGCGGGCGAGCGGCCACTCTTACTCGCGCATGCAGATGAATAGCGCGGCGGCGGCGGCGGCGGCGGCGCAGAAACCGTGAGAGTCTGCGCTTGCCCTATATATCGGGCCCGGGGCCTCACGACTCCTCGTGTGTCTCTCGGCCCGAGCGGGGGCCCGAGCGCGCGAGCGCGCTAGCGGCTTGCGGTGCCCGCATGCGATTTATACGTGCCGTGGACGAGCAAGCATGAGCAGCTCCGTCGCGGCACTGGGCTGTCGCGAGCCGCTCTACACACAATGCATGTAATCGAGCGCACGCGCGACCGGCCTGATGAGCTCCCGCTCGCTTAACCTCGCGCCTTAAATTGCATTAACTTTTTCCATTTTCCAAAATACCTTTCTTGCCTAATTCGTGACTGCTAATGACGATTTCTGCGATCCTCTTTAATTGCGTCTAAATGAAATGTAATTTGCGTTTCGTTTTATGATTGCAACTATGTATGCGCCCCTGAGAAAAATGACGTGTGGTTGATTCGAGCGAGCGTGCTTATGCTAATGAGTCAAATCGTAATTGAGTAAAAAAGTGAGGGGCAGGTTTAGGCAGGTTTAGGCAGGGAAAAATTGCGTCGAATTACATTTCGCAAGGTTCGTCTCGATTCTGTGGAAGCGGCGAGCGGCTCGCCGCGGGCAGTCACCGGCGGCTTGCCGAAGAGCTATTTAGTTATTAAAAAATCGCGGCCGCCGGCGGTGCATTTAGATGTCCGACTCGGCGCTCGCTGTCACAAGCCTTTGTCTCGGCTGCCTAGCGGACGGACGGGAGTATCACTCGGCGCTGGCGAGTCGTTTAGTCGCTTAGTCGGTGCTACCGCCGAGGAGCCGAGAAAATAATGGAAGTAGGAAGCGAAGCGAGGGAGCCGGCGTTGCCGTGCCGCGGCGGGGGGAAAAAATCGGCAAAGCACATTACGCGAAATCACAATGTTTAATGAAAATTGCGGCGCTATCTCTCGCTCGCTGTGTATATACGCGCCGTGGCTAGCGTCTGGCCTGCGCCCGCGCGCGGCCCGAGAGGGAGAAGATCGTGACGCCGGCGAAGCGGTATTCGGGATTGCGCTCTTAGCGGTTTCGCCGCGATTTTTCCTCGGCGACAAAAGAGCGAGCGCGCACCGTAACCACTGGTCAGAGGCGAATATCTGCGGCGCGAAAGCGACTCCGAGTCGCCTTTTCTGGCTCGTCTCGCCTAGTCGCCTCGTGGCGGATCCTCTCATTTCGCGGGTTTCCCGGTCCACCGAGACAATTACGCGGCCTCGGGGAATCAGCTATTTTTTCTTTCGCAATACCTTCGCTTTATTCTTTCGAGCGCTCCGACGGGGGTCGATCTTCGTTATCAGTACCCAATGAGTAGCAGTCTTTTTGCATTGGCGTCAAAGGGAGGAAAACCGAGGGCGCGCAAAAATAAAAAAGGGAATTTGAGGAAACAAGAAGGCGCAAAAAATACGAGTCAAATGATATCGACGATACGGATGTAGCCCTGCTCGGCGAGTCTGAGAACTGACTCGAGCCAGCACGCTCGCTCCTCTCTCACCTACATCCACTCCCACTCGTTCAGTTCTCTCCTTCGCAGCGACTAAACCCACAAGAAAACACTTGTGCAATCGATAAATCGTAAATTTCAGCACTGAATCCTCCTCCGTCATAAATTAGTCGCGTCGGCTTTTCCGCGCGAAGGCTCGCGTGCATGTATAAAGTCCGCCGCGCGAAAACAGCATCGAAAATTCCGCAATTAATCAATTAGCCGCGCGCGAGAGCTGATACCGATCGTCGCACGCGAGCTTCGGCGGGAAAGAGAGAGGAGGGGGACGCCATCATTTGCCGTAGCTGACCGCTAAACGCTTAAATTGCTCACTGGCAAAGTCGCGGCACGATATTTCCGAGTGCGTATCTTGTTTATAAATTGTTGCGACGTGGGGCTTCAGATTACAATCTTGCTCTCGGCGGAATCCGTCTTCTTGCGCAGATTAGGATGTTGTCGAGGGACTTGTTTCCGTTTTTTCCTTAATTTAATTGCCGATTTTCTTACCAGATTTAGATAACCAATTCGAAATTCGTAATTGCTAGTACAATTAAACGTGCAGTATTTTTTCACAGTCATTCGTGACAAAAATAAAATTCCAATGGAATGAAAAGCTCGGTTATGGACGAAGGGAATTTGGTGGTGGTTTGCAAATAATGGGAAATTAGTGTAGCGCATTAGTCGAAATTGCGGAACCTCAGCTCGAAGCGAGACGGGTCGAGCGATCGACGAAGCGGCGCGAAGGGGACGGAGAGAGACGGTGGCTCGGGCTCTCGAGTGGGTGGGAGAGTTCATAGAGTCGGTGCAGAGCGAGCCGGTGGCGGGGTCGGGGGTACAGGCCAAGCCTCGGCGAAGTGAGCGGGGCAAAGAAGAGTAGGACTGCGGTGCCGTGTGCGGATGCATCTCTCGCCTATGCAAGGCTCGCTCGCGGTCGGCCCGAGCCGCCGTCGCCGCCGCGGCGAAGTGAAAGTTAGATGTGTGGGCACGGGATGCGCACGAATTCATTTTTTCGGCCTCGCGCCGCCGCCGCCGCCGCCGCGGCTTTTTTGCCTCCTTCCCTTCCTTTCCCATGTGCGCTCGGCAGCGCGAGAGAGAGGGCAGGAGGCAGGCCGGCCTAAACGCCTGCGCTCCCTAATGCATCGGCTCACCTAACTCCCCGGCACGACGATAATAGCGCGACAAGGAAGCCGCCGACTCGCGACCGAGCGAGATGGAGCGAGCTGCCCTGCACGCTGGCGAGCACGTACGTGCTGCAGGTTCATCGATTTTCGAAAGGCTTTCTTTGCTAGCCGCGTCCCTCTCGCCTCCTTGCCTCTCCTTGCTCGCTCCTTACCCCCCTAGTGTTTTATATGAGCGACAGACCTTTTTATGGCTCTCTTATTTTATGTGAATGGTGCACCTAATACGTGTGTGTTGAAATCCTTTGTTGCGCTCTACGGGCTACCACGCGCCGCCGTCGCCGCCGACGTAACGATAAATGCCCTTTTTATATTGTTTCGCGTGATTGGGAAAGGACTCGTACATGTGCGATGCACAAAAAGTGATTACGTCCCTACTTTTTTCGCAGAGCTTCCACCGAATCGTGTCCGGGACATTCTCCTAATTCACTCAGCCCGGCCGAGACTCAAAAATCTATTCGTCCCTGTCCGCCTGTTCTATCATAAGCCCTCTAATGACTGTGTATATGCTAATGAAGCAGGGATCCGGGAAATTCGTGAAAAGTATCGTCGTTACGTAAATGTAACGACTGCACGAGGACAGACTTTACCGTGGCATTGTTACAACAAAAAGTAATTAGCTTCTGAAAAATTTACATTTTACCAGTTGCTTGGAAATTTTTACGTCTTCCTACCTATTGTTTCCGCCAGAAAATTCAATTTTTAACGCAAATCGAACTTTTCCCCTGCCGCACTGATTGTACGAATCACTTTCACGAAAATCGTTAATTTCTGGCATTGTACTTACTTAGACTGACTTTTTCGCGGAAAAGTTCTTAGGAATGCGCCACGTGCAAAGTCTCGATGGAGCTCGCCCAAGTGCGATAATATTGAGCGGCGTTATAGCGCTTACCGCGAGTCATCTCGCACTCTTACTTTCGTCCCGCAGTTGCTCAACAGGCTCAACAACGGCTATGGTCATAAAGAGTCTGCACTCCGTCTGCCTTCATCTTCGCGCCGGCGAGATCCTCGATTATGCGTCCACGTGGCTCGTGGCTATTAAGCAGAGGAAGAGGAAAAAGAACGGCAGAATCGCGGAAAAAGCACGCGCAGACTCTGCGTCTCCGCATTATCGCGCGTTACTCCGCCGCTGACTTATTGGCTGCATGAGCGATCTCGACGCCACCTCGATCCGATAGCCAATAAATCGATAGGCGCGCGCAGAGTCGCTCGGCGAGGATACCCGGTGACGAAGAAGAAGGATCGCGCGGGATCTTTTCGGGGTAATTTGCGCCGAGGTGCGCTCTCTCGTGACTCGAAAATTTGTTTTCCCTCGGCGCACACGGGCTCGCGCGCGCGAGGAGCGAAAAACGCGGGGGAAAGGGGCGGACGTTATCTCGAGTAGAGAGTCGGCCGGCGTGTCGATGTGTACGGCGAGACGGCAAATCCCGGACGACACGAGCTGCGAAGAAGGATTTTCTTTCGGCGCGCCGCTGGTAGCGAGAGAGAGACGAGGAAAACAATGTAGTGCCGCGGGCTCCGAGGGAGGCTATCGATCCTTGCGCTCCCCGCGAAACAATGCCACCGACGACGCGCTAACAAATGATCGCCGCGCTCTTATCGCCAGCGGGAGAGGGAAAAAGCCTCGGAGACAGCGAGTTTCTCGCGGGAGACGCGCCAGTGGGCTTTTGCTCCTCGTTACGGTCAGTTTTCTCGGCGAATCATCGCCCGATAGCCATCGCGCGCAGTCCTTTGTGATCATCGCCAAAATCATTTTTCGAGTGGCTCTTGCGCTCAACCCCTTCTGCCGACGTTGGCGACGCGATAACTTAATGATTGCGCAACTCGACCTGAGTCATTTTCGAAAGACTGGTAAAATCGGCGAGATAATCGCACAGCAGCGTCTTTAAGTGGAATGAATTAAGCTTAAGCGAGCAAATTAAATTATCGGCCGAGAAAGCACGGACAGGTACCGGATAGCGGCACGCGAAACGAAGGATAGGCGAAGTCTGCGCCAAAGGCCAAAACAGCATTCTTCGCAGCGTTTCTCAGGGAGCGATGAAAGGCCGCGCAAAAGTGCGGAAGGCGAGATGGACGATGGAAAGCCTCGCAGCTCGGCGCGGCCAGGCAAATCAGCTGCAGGCCAATCAAGGCCCGCGTAATGGAGATCGATAGCCCCGAGACGATCGGAGCCGACCCCCTCCCCGGCCGCGGCGTCCCACGATCGGCTCCTCGCGCGATTTATGGCCCGCGTCCCCGTGCAATCTTGGCCGATTCGGAAAATTTCGCGCTCGTGTTCGTGGAGGAGCGCATGGGGGCGCCGCGCGACCTCTCGCAGTCCCGCCGCGGTGAAACCGAAAGAGCTAAGAGCGACACCGAAAACGAACGAGGCGCCCGCGTGTTCCGAGGCCCTAAGGCTAAGGCCTGTCGTGTCGCTGGGATGAAGCTTTCAATCGCTCCGGGACTAAGTGGGATAAGCAACCGCTTAATATTATTTACATACGCGGAACTGAAGACCACAGCGTTAGAGATGCTTTTACGATCAGCTGATTTAATCTTCCACGAGTTTTCCTCGAAATTGATAATCGCGTAGGTCAGATTTATTAAATTACCCTGATTGTTTCTAAATAATACTTTTAAAAATAGAATGCTTCACTTTATTAAAACTGTATTACTTGGCATCTGCAAAAGACAAAAAAATAATTACAGTTAGATTTCATCTCGAACGTAAACAATCGGAAGTATATGTATCAAGAGAAACAGTATCCGGCTTCCAGGATTAAAAGCGCCGAGTGCCTATCGATTAAACGTAAAATCTGAGATCCCGTTGTTCCCATCCGGTCGCAGCCGAATCCACCCCTAGAAAGTAAAAAACACATCGCCTCTCGACAAATGGAGCAGAAGACTAGGCATACTGCGATACTTGTTGCTCGTGCTCTCACAAACCGTATACTCGATCAGACCTCGACCTAACTGTATAATGCGTCCGGCGTGCGATGGCTCTCCGTCTCCTCCTCCTTCTCGCGATCGGATTTCACTTGACCGCAAGCTCCGAGGGAGAAAACATTCGCCGAGGGGTTGGCCCGCCTCCGTGTGGATTTAGCGGCTCCTTTTTTCGAGGGGTCGCCCTAGCGGTCACCTACGGATGCGCCCGAATACGAAGGTTGCGCGACGCGCGTATTTGCCGAGATAAGGGAGGCACAGGTGAAGCACACTGGCCGGCCAGTGCAGGCGGCTCCTTTTTTCAGCGCTTGTTTGCTCGGAGCGATAACCACTACGCGGTCCCTTATACGACACGATTCGGTCGTTTCCTCCGCTTTTTCCCTACGAGTTGACTGACTCAGTTAGCTATAGCGGAACAGGAAAAGAGAGAATATTAATTATCGGTGAGTAGTTATCAGGTACGTTTGTAAGCGATTAAGCGCTTGATAAGTCTGCGGCTGCAATTATTGCACCGACACGGCGGATTATTGTAGAAGGGATAGATTTAATCGCGCGATACCGGAGTATGCGCAAGCATTTTTTTACTAATTAGAGATTAACAACTTGTCTTGAATCACTGATAATTGCAACGAAAGGATTTGATTTTTATCGCGGCAGCTAAGTAAACACGCGGCTCGTCTAAAACTCATTAAGAATATTGGCAGAAAAAATGGCAAGTGTCGCAATCCCCTTGAAAAGCGATTTGCTTTTTAAAAACAGGCAGGGTTCCCATCGATTTTTCCGTCGCTGCAAAGCATCAATCATCTGAAACGAAGAATCTAAAAAGACCACAAACCCCGATAGCGGCGTAAACAATACGAGCGAAGAGTAACTGTTGAGCGAGTGCGAATTGCGTCACGACATTCCATCAAGCTGGGCGAGAGAAAGAAGAAAAAGGCAGAGGGGGAGAGAAAAGAGAAGGAAAAAACCGCAAGGAAATGAATGGGGCATTGAGGAGGGCCCGCGAGGTGCGAGGATTATTCAATCGGCGTGCGACGGCGAGCCGGGCGAGCGCACGCGCCTCGTCGCGATATTATTAATTCCTGGCTCGCGTTGCCTCCCGGGCCGCGCGGCGCGCTGCACAGGCGTGTAGCCCGCGCGATTCGAAAGGCGAATTCCCATCGCGCTGCCGGCGCATAGTCTGGAGCCGCGCGGCCGCAGCCGAGCGGAGAAAGGAAGATTCCCGGAGGATTTAAAAATGCCGGTGCGGGCGCAACGAAACTCGCCTGCCTTCTCTCGCGGCGCGAGCTCGCGAGCTCGCGAGCGCCGTGTCTCTATGCCGCCGCGAGCTCACGAGTGTCCGACGCCGAGGAAAATGAATATCTCGCAAGCCCGCGCGAGACTTGGCGAGACTTCGCGGCTGTTACGTCGTGTGCGCAAAACGTGAGCCCCGGGACCCCTTGCCTTAGCCTCTTGCTTTGGAACTCTGCTGCTCTCCCCGACACGCGGATTCGAACTCGCTTAATCTGCCCAATTCTATCTTCGTCTCCGCCCGAGCGCAAGGAGTGACGGGGTGAGCCCCTCGGGCTTCCTCCGGAGCTGCGACTAGAAAAACTTCCTGATGTTGCGCGAGGCTGCTGAGCTCTGTACGAACGCTCTCAATTAACGCGTCAAACTGAAAAAATGTTGACCCAGGCTTAAGGGTATTTCGACATCTCCGCCGCCAGCGGAATCCGATGGCTCCTTTTTCGCGAGGTAAGAAGCGAAAAATCCGCAAGATATATGCAGGACGAAGAAAGCCGGCCAGGCGTCGCATTAGAGGGACAGCAGCGTCGGACAAAGTCGTGAGGTTCGGTGTTTTCCTATACGCGGCCGCGCCTGCAGCCGCCCCCGAGGGCTCTTCCTCTTTTAAAAAACGTCTTAAGCTCTCGCGTGACAAATTACGGATCGTTTCACGCCTATAATATGCCTGCTCACGTCGTGAAAGCGAGCACGGCGCAAGGAGCGGGCGGGATGCGTCATGCGCGCGAGCGCCTTTTTTCACCGGGAGGACAATGGCCGAGAGCGAGAGGCCGGGACGAGGGCGGGCGGACGCAGAGTCGTGGCACGAATAATGCCTTTCGGGATTAGGCGCAGCCGGACCACCCTGCGCCCTGGCGCATCGCCTCGGAATCGCGTGGAATCGCGCAAGGGATTATCTTTTTATATTGGGCCAGGCACGAGGGCCCGGGCCCCTTTTCTCATCCGCCTATTCGCCCCCAGTTCGCTTTTTCCACAAAATGCTCCGTTTCTTTTAATCAGAGTTTTATTGGACCTGCTCTATGTTGCGCTTTTAAGAGGCGCACTTTCGTAATTTATGTCATTTTAACGTTCGCGCGCTACCGGATATTCTTCTTTATTTGTATCTATAAGTATCAGTTACGCTATTTTTGTCGTCACGGGTAGGAAAGGACTTGGTAAAATAATAGTTACAAAAAATACTAGTTAACCAATTAAATATATTTATTAAGAAAACATAGTCGCTTCAGTTAACTCAAGCTGCTCGTTTTTTTTTAATTACTAATTATATTGTGACACGAAAATAAGCATCTTAGATAACACTTCACGTGAATTGATTTTAAAAATCCATTAGAAATCAAGATTCGACGTTTGAGAAATCAATACAGGATAACTCATAAATATAATCGGAGACCCTCGTTACGTTAAACCGAAGCCTTGCTAAGTTTCGACGAGCTACTTATCGCGGGGTGCAAATTCCAATTCGATAATTTCGACCGATCGCACACGTAGGTACAGCTCCCGTGGTGCAGTTCTTTCCACAGCCCTCGATCGGCACTCGTCATTCGACACCGCACACGTACTCACGGAGGCCTGCGTGTCGCGTAAAAATTAAGCGAGCCATCGGGAAAAAGTCGCGATAGGTTCCCATGGGCTCGCGCCTAACTGTTTTGGGGGCTGTTGCCGCGGCTATTTGAGGAGATCTCGTTTCAATTGAAAATCAACATCGGAAGAGCGAGAGAGAGGAAGAGAGAGAGAGAGAGAGGTCGCCGCGGCGTAAAAAACGCGTGTGTCTGCCCTAACGGATTCTAGGGCGGCGGCAAGGGCCGAGGGGTGGAGGCACTGAAAAAAAATAGAGACGGATGAAAGAGCGGCTCGGCTTCGCAGGGAGAGAAAAAATTTTTTTTCAATGTTCCGTTTTTCCGAGCGGAATGAAGCCGCTCGCGCGGCCATGTAGCCTACTTCTGCTCATCGTCGTAAAGAGGCTCGCGCACTCGCATACAGCCGCGCCGGGCCCTTATCTTTACGATATTTGCCAACATTATCTCTCTCGCGGGCACGTACATACACACTGCTGGAACTTCTCGGGCGCGACACATCGACTCCGCGCGAGCCTTCCTTTTGGATTCTCACTTTTTTAAAGAGAGAGAGAGAGAGAGAGAGCGAGGAGTTTTCGTGATGCCAACCAAGCGGAATTAATCTCTCACCACCAGAGGCTGAAAGATAAAGCGATTCCGGGAACTTTGTGAGGCGAGCGAGCGACGATTAGACGCACGAAATAACTTTTTCTCGCGGAGTTGGATTTTTTCCTTCTCAGAGGGAGATGCGTGATTTTTTTTCTTATACCTTCACTCGAGGTCTTTTGAGGTAGATTGCGCGGACGGGCCTTTATTGCAGGGAAGCGTGACTTCGCTTGAGGTCAACGTTATCATGAAAATCGTGTCAAAAAGACTGTTTCACAGCTCGGCGTTTAAATTGCGCAATTCAGTTAAAACTTTTCATAACATATACTCAAGTGGATTCCTCAAAAATGAGATCCACATTGTGAGGCGGAGCACCGGCTTCTCCGAATCTATAAAAATGCTGGAAAGTCCGAAGATATCCGAAAGGCGTTAGAGGTCTTTCGAGTCGATCGGAATCACGTACTAGGGCCCGTTGCGCAATGCGCTCCTCTAATTAAAATTCGAAGTCGCGGGAGCAGGAGTGCACAGGGGCAGAAGAGAGCAGCGGACAAAAAGCGACTCGGCCTTTCCTGGACTTTTGAGCGGCGAGCGGTCCACTTTAAAACAAAGCTCCCCATCAGATAGACGCTTTTTCAATAGCGCGAGCGCATGAGGGCTGTCCAGTGCAGACGCGAGCGCGTGTGCGATGCGACGGCGCGATTAACTTCAAACGCGACGTCCGGTCGACGCTGTAGGCCCGATCCCGAAAAAAATAAACAGACGAGAGCGGGAAACGGGAAATAAAACGTCGGAGTACAAAGGGCGGCTTTTTCCTTCCATTCAGCATCGCCGAGCGCCAGTTTGCTCTCGCAGCTATCTAGGCGCGCGCGGGTCAGGAGGTTCTTATCTTATCGCTTTCCTCAAACGAGGAAAATGCATGTAAGCGTCCTTATGTATGCACCTGCGCATTGTCCATTTTTTCAAAGAAATCTAGGAATTCTTGTACAAAAGTCTCTTATAAAAGGAGAACATTTCGTGCTCGTCTCCGAGGAAATTAAATATAATGCTATTACCACTGTTAACAGCTATTTTTCCTTCCTAAATTGCGTTGTTTATTTTTTACTGCAACTTGGATAAATATACTTTATAGAGGCAACGGAAGATAACTGTGTGAAATAAATAATTTTAAAATGAAAACAGATGAACTGTTCGTTTTATGTAATAAACACTTTATTTAAATGTAAATGCAAAAGTTGTGTACTTTAGCATCGTAGGTCTTGAAGCACTTTACGCTGAGACCGTTAGACTTTCACTAACTTTACATATGACTCTATGTCTAGGGTAAAAGGATCTTAAAATTATTTTTTTGCTATAAAATTTGCTATAAAAATAGTTACTACCAATTGTACGATTTAAAGAACAATTTGTACAATAAAGTATGCAGCTTTGTTCAACTATTTTATGTTAAAAAGTGCCAACATACCCTTTTCAATAGACAGTTTTTATATTTTTGATGCATTTTATGTGCGATAAATTTATTAGTACTAAACTCGTCTACAGGTAATTAAGAATATAAAAATTTAAAAAAGATAAATAATTAGTTTTAACTAGAATAAAATGATTGGTGAAAAAATAAGGACAGAATGAAAATAAAGATATAGAAAAAGCGATTCTCTTAACGCCTGGCAGCGTCGAGGCGATCTCCCCCCGGAGGTCTGAAGGCGCTTGCGCGCGGTTTCTCACAGAAGCATCGGACTTTCTCTGTTCGTCGCGCATTTTTGCCCCGCGAGGGTATTCGTACACACTCGTACGGGTCGCGACACGAGGTCAGGAATGCCCTTAATAAAGTAACCACGCGGCGTGGTATCCGCTGGCGCGCGCTCCTTTAAACGCGATTTATGCCGTCGGAGCCACGCTCGGAGCCACCGGGAGGGGAAAAAAGCGTGCAACAATGTCCGCGTTTCTGCGCTAGAAATCGCCGATGAGAAAAGCCGCGAGCGCACCGCGCTATAATTGAGACTCGACGCATCCTGTCAGCCCGCAATTATCGGCCCGATTCATCGCGGCCAAGTTGCACGCGCACCTTTTCCTAATGCTACCTTAACAGACCTGTGAATTACGCCGGATTAGAAATATTGATTTCTATTATATACATTTCACTGATGACCGGCTTATGCGCCATACGTTTTTCTCCAATAATGATGCGAGGGCTGATAATTATTTTACACTTAATATTAGTCTTCGTTACGCAATAAGCGAGATGTTTTGAGAATAATTTTTAATTACACTTTAGAAGGGAACACATAATGATCTGATATACATTAAACTTTCTCACCATTGCAATTGGCGTTAGGATGCAAGATTCTTTCTTTAATTGGACTTGAATTGAATGATACATCTGATGAAATTTCAGAGATACCGAAAATTTCTGTAAACCTGCATTTTTCAAGTAATAATGGTAATTACGCTCCATTTAAAGAAAATTGAAAAAGAAATGATACGTTTTAGTCTTTACTCAGTGCTCGCCAGAAAAAGAAGGCAGCTTATTTTGCAACAATTATACTTTTACATAAATCACGGCAAAACTCAAATGGGACAAGATTTCGCGAAGAAAGTGAGCTCGAAAACCAATAGGCGATAGGGCGCTAATTATGTGCATCGAAGGCGGTACGTAAATAACCCTACGAACTCTAAACATTCCGCCCACTAATTGAGAAGGAGAATTAAAAAAAGGAGGCTCGCCGCTCGCGTCCGGGGTCGTGCCGCGGCGGCGCGCGGCGGCCTAGCTGAACAGAGGCGCTTGAGCACAAAACAACGCGACGCACGCACACCTGCAGTCGGTGCGCTGCCTTCGTCGCCGGGTGGGGAGGGCTGAGCGACCTTGCCGCCGCGCGGACAATTATGGCTAATGAAACGGGAGCGCGAAGACTCTTTCCCCCGGCATGCGCTCCTTGCCTACGTGTACAAAGATCGCGCCAGGGAGATATTACATTGCTTCTTGCCCGCTCCTTCCCTCCAGACTAATGAAATGGTCACTCGACTGCAGTGTCCATGGAGGACGGGACCTGATGCTCTCATTTTTAACTTTTCAAACGAATGTTTCTGCAAATTATGGCAGAGTGCATGTGACTGCTTAAATAGCGATGCTTTGAATAAAAGTTTATGAGAATTGCGAGGCGGCTTACGCGGGCCGATAAGGCGACTCGCTCGAGCGGATAAGAAAGGGCATCAGCGGCACTTTACAGGCCCGTGGTTCCGGTCACTCGGTGCACGCATGCGTACCTGCATGCGCTCGTTCGCGAACTTTTCCCAGGCGCAGGCTGTATCAATTGAGCTCGGGCCGCCTCGCCGCTTATCGCGCAACTCGCTCATTCTCACCATTAGCCGCGGCGGCGCTTCCTCCGCCGAGCCGAGGTTCCCGCCGCCCGCGAGCGCCCGCGAGCGCCCGCCTAACGAGAGAAGATTTTTAACGAGAAATCGTGTGTCGCGTCCGCGGCCGGGCCGCGCTTTCACGCTGCCCTAATCAATGTGCGAGACGTGCGCCGCGAGAGCCCCGTTTTCGACATTGTCCCGGCTCGCGCGACTCCCTCGCGCAGCCCCGTGAGACTTTTCTCGCGCGCCTCTTTTCGCGCGAACCCGCTTCCTACCGAGTCCAACTAGTCTCGCTTTTTCGCTCTTTCCGATTTTCACTGCCATTCCTCTTCGATGGATTGGAAGCTGCTGTTTAGCGCTGATTTGCTGCGCCTTGCGTAACGAGCTCGTGACATTTATCGTAAAACAGCTTTGGACTGGTAATTGCCGGTAACGCGGTAAGCCTTAATTTCCATCCTTTTTTCATGTATGCACATCATCCTTTGACAGGCTGCAAAAATCCGTGTAATTTCTGGAATCCCCAGGCGATGCGAAATAAAGGTACCCAACCAACTTTCTAAATGTACAAGAGTTATTTTCTTTGCTCGAGCAAAGAATTATTAATAAGCCGACTTTCGGTATTTTTCATCTTCTGTGACGGTTATCTCAAAATCAAAAGAGGACTTCCAAATTCTCACAACGGCTTTTTCAAATCTTATCGTTAAAACCGTAATATAAAGACATCATCGAAATCTAGCGTAATTTACGAGTTTGCATATTAATTTTTCCCACGCGAACGCTGGCCGAGTTTTAATCATTTCCCTACTGTATTTCAAAAAAGAGAAAGTACGATCTTTCTTTAGAATCATAGAGCTTAAGTTATTGACCACTGGGAAATTTTGCCTGAACTTTTCTAATGAGTAGCGTGCCAGGAAATTTATCGGTGCGTGCAATTTGTAGGATTACAGATAGTATTGGACGTCTATTTCATGATGATGAAGTTGTAAAATAAATAATTAAACGCATAATAATGAAATTAGCCGCACTTTAGTTAATGTTTACATAACGGTTAAACAGATAGTCGAGCCGCTGTTAAATGTTTAATTGAATTGCATGGGCGATAAAAGTGGCGAAGCTGCATCTGGCGAAGGCGCGGTTGAAAGGAGGCTAGAATCCGGGGCGAACTAAGGCCGAAGCCCGGGGGCTGTCATTGCGGAGGTCGGCGTCGGTGCTATGTCGGGTAAATTAGCGTGCGGTTGCTCGCGCGAAGAAAAATCGGGCTCGCGGAAGCGCGGATCGCTCGTAGTCGGGCACTTAGGTGCGCGGCGCGCGCACCCACACGCGCGCGCGTATGAAAGGCGCGGAGGATGTGAGGGCGTGAGACTCCTTGAGTGTGGGAGAGTACAAGAGCGGCGCATTGTGGAAGCCAGACGCTGCTCTCCGTTCACCTTCGTGTGAACTGACCACATGGGTCACGTATGTGCTCTCCTATTATCATTTCCCGCGCGCGAGCTCGCAAGCCGAGGCTAAGAATGAAATCTAGATCGCCGGAAGCCGCTCATAATTAACGCGCTACCTTCGCGCGCTACCTTCGCGCGCTACCTTCGCCCGGAAGGGGGATCCCCACGGGGACGGGGAAAAGGCGAGCGCCCACCGCGAAGAGCCGAGCGTCCCGATGAAAATATCAACGCCGATGAAAACAATGCGAGGAGAGTCGCTGGGCTGCCCCTAACGGCTGCAAGAATAATTCATAGATATGTACAATACCCACCGAGCCTACACCATTGCTTTCCAACCTCCTCTATCGCTTGTAAATTCAATGCGTAAGAGAATCTCGGATCGAAAATATAAGTCATTCAGCGCAAAGGCATTCCTCCTCATACCTGTCACTTTCCATATTGATGGGATTTATTGTTTTACCGGAACTTTACCTTTTTTTCTTTGTACTCGGCTCTCTCGGTTCCACCATAAACTTCTGACCTTATTTGCGCTGCCAAATTGCTTATGTAAGCTGATTTAACGAATAGAACAATATCAAATTTCTCGTGATATTCGATAAATTCGACTTTTTCTTTCTATCGCAAACGTAGCTGTAAATTCTAAAATCTCCAGCAGATTTCCACAACCTTGGAGCTTCATAGAAACTCTATGTATTCTAAAAAAAGGTTGAGAAATTAATTTTGTAATTACGGTAACATCCGCAAAAATAAAACGATGACACCAAAGTAAATATTAGAAATGACGTTATCCGAGCTAGCGCTGAAACGAAGTTAAGCGCTCAACCCTTATCCTGGAAAAATGATCGGTCGAATAAAAAAGGTGAAATGAGCCGAAGGATATGTGTGTGTGTGTAGAAGGAAGCGGGTAACGGGCCTCTCGGTGCTCTCTGGCTGAAATGTAGCCGAGGTCTCTGGATGACGATATACCGGGTGCTCCGCGCCGGAAATTTATTGGCGATATCGGTCGATCGAGCGTCGGCGTCGACTTGGCCTATCGACGGATTTTCTCGTCCGCGCTCGCGCACACACATTGGACGGAGGATAACATGGCGTCCCGTGGCGAATGTGTGCCGATCTTTTGGCCCGAGTAAAGTCAGCGCTCGGGAGAGCGGCCGGCTACACGTCCGAAAGTACCGATGCGAGCCTGCATAAATAAGCATAATGCTTTGTTAACACTTTTTTGCTTGTTATTTCCTAAGATTTCGACAAGCAATGTAATCAACTTTTATTTACTAAGTGTTGTCCTAAAAGTTTTGAAATGTTTGAAAAGTTAGTAACCGAAAAGTACAATGACAAATGTAATAATTAGATCCGAAAGGCAAACAATTATAGCGAGTTAATGGAACTCCTTTAAAGGGAGCGCCAATTAATCCGTAGAGTTTAAATGACTCGTGAAAGAGTAGTATTAATATTCGAAAGATTCTAACATGAAGCGCACAATAAGGGCCACAATGGGTTCGGCAAACAAGCGCCAAGTGTGCCGCTGCGGCGACGAGCGTTTTCTCAAAGCGAAGCCATTCTTCCCGGGGCAGCATTCAATCGGTCATTATTTCATAGCGGAATCAAGTTGCGCCGGCCGCGTCCGGCACAAAAAGGCGCCGTCGTCACCCAAGAATGGGAATACAAAAATAAAAGCGGCCGGGCATTATGTCGAGGCCCGATGGACCGGCAGCGCCCGGCGACCCGGCGTTGCCCAGCTTCGCCGTCAACGGAAGGATTGCGCAGATATTCGGAGGATATTGTGAGCGCGGACGTGTCGAGCGCACATCGGGTGACGAGGCGCAGCTGTTGTTTTGTTGCGCAAAGAGCTGCTGCTCACGGGGGTGTCGGGCCTCCAACACATCCAGTCCTTCCGTCACCCGTTCCCCGCCGGCAAATACACCTAGGAAAAGGGGTTCCCGTTAGATTCACACACGCCCGGGGCCCACCTTTTTTCCACCCCCGCCCGGACGCATACGGGCCGTCGTCGCGCGTGCAGGGGGCCGAAAGCTTCACCTTGCGACAATGCGCGCAGCTTGCGTCACGCGCAAGTCGACATGGTCAGCCCTTTGTCCTCGCCTCTTAATACAATTTGTATCGGCCGATGACGCGATCGACCCTCAGATCCAATGTGTCGATCTTGATGCAACCGCTGTTCAAGCCCCGCACATTTACATTTCATACGGTACACATTTGCTTTTCCAATTTTCACCCTGATTTCATACATATTTTTCTTGGAAATTCATTCTGCACGTAATAATTATAAAACAGCTGATAGAAATTAGTAAAAAATATTTCTATTAATGTAGATATATATTATATTTTTATCATTTCATGTTTACAACTTCTGCTAATGCACGAGTACTAATATTTAAAAAAAATTGAGGGGGCACCCGGGTTTGAACCGGGGACCTCTCGATCTGCAGTCGAATGCTCTACCACTGAGCTATACCCCCGATACGTTTAAACATTTGTCAATTTTAGAAAATGATAAGCAGTCAGATGTCACGAATGACTGTAAAAGCAAAGCAATACGAAGCGAGTGAGCTAACACGTAACAGAAAACTGCTATAATTCGTGACGTTCTGTGCGAAACAGCTGTTAAGTAGTCACTTAATAATAATAAACTTCTTATCAGTGACCTTGAGTAATCTTAAATGCGCGTTTATTTTATAAGTCTTGTTATTATTGAATCATGCAGCTACATTATCATCTAAATGCTTGACAACCGTATTTCTTTGCAGGTGCATTTGAAAGTTTAAAATAGACTTTTGAAATTAAATCTGCCAATCACTGTAATTAACGGTTACGTTTGAATATATTTTAGATAGACTTTCGCGTAACCGATTAGCAATATAAAGCAGCCTTAACGCTCGAAATTATTCAGCGGTATGATCATTCGCGAGGGAAACGAGTTTGTGCAATAAAGTGACATCTTCATTAGCATCCCATCATTAATGAATTCTCGGCTACTCTTTATACAATGATAAATCAAATTCTCCTTCAATATAATAATTAATACGGCGCATGCATTGAGCCAAGTCAGACTCCCAAAGAAGAGGCCAGAGGGCAAAAGTGCGCAGCAGCTACAGCGCTTTCGACGTTATTTATTTTAGAAAAGTGCATTAATGAGCGTCAGTGTCGCGCAGCTGGCTCGTCAAGTTATTACCGGTGAAAATCGGCCAGCGGCGGGAAAAATCCAAAGATGCGCGAGCGCTGTCTCAGGGGTGCCTGAGCCCTTTTTTATCTCGTCGAAGGGGACAGCACAGTACGTAATATGCATTTGACTGTGGCCGAAAAAAGTGGAGAGAAGCGAGCAGTGTCCCGGGGGCTGGATGGCTATTAATATTTTTTCAGTCGCACCCCTGTTTAGCATAGACCGCGATACCCCGTAGGATCTTAGGCGCGTAACCCTTTGCGAACAGCGAGGGGAAAAAATATGCGTGCGCAGGGGCTAACCGATTTGGCCGGCGACCAAAAAAAATTTCTTGAAAAAGTGGGCTGATTTTTTCCGTTCGGGGCTCGAGTAAATAACGCGTTAATTGCATTACCGATATTACCGAGGATTTTGTCGTAAATTTTCCTTACCGGCCGTGACTTTGCTCACCGGAAAAAAAGATCTATTTATCAGAGCAAATTTATGACGAACCCTTTTTTAAATTATGCCTAAAGATTCTTAAAATCCGAACTAAAGAATTGTATTTGCTTTTTCGGGCGTGCCTGGTGCAAATGTTCAAGCCGAATTTTTCGACGGCACTGCACAAAGTGCGAATACGAAAGCAACGCACAAAGAGTTTGTAATATAAAAATGCGAGTGCAAAGCGCGTAACATCTAAAAAAGGCCATTTCGTTTGCGCACACTTTGTCGAAGGTGCGCCAGCTTAACGCGTTGATTAATTAAAGTCGACTAGAGGGAAAGAGAGAAAGCGAGGTAGCACCGAAACGCGAAGTAATTAATCCGAGTCCGAAGTAACGCGATTTCGCGCGACCGCCCGGTCTGACAAATGTGTTTTTTTCGCTGAATCGCCCCGAGGTCTTGGTTCGTCGTTCGCGTCCGCTCAGGGCGACAGGTCGCCTCACAAAGCTCTATGACTGATTTCGCCCGTAACGCACCATTGCCCACCTTTAAGTAATTAAATGATGTTTCTGGCCCTTGATTTTTCTTTTATTCCACGCATTTCGCAGCAAAAGTTATTTCAATTAAAATAATAAAAGAAAATTCTGCATTTCACAGAGTGCGCTCAAATCATATAATAGTATCAATGTAAAAAAAACCGAAGAATTTTATTAACAACTTTTTGTTTAATGTTTCCAATGAAATGGGGCACGACTGAACATGGGACAATATCGAGGGACACTGCCGCTGCTATTAAATTAATTGTCGCACCGCACTCTCCATCTCTGTCAGAGCCCGGTGCACCCTACTTTTTTGACCCGAAGCCAGCGCGCCCCATCTCTCTCTTTCTCTCGCCGTTTTTCCTGTATACGCAGACAAATACATGCACGCAACTCGGAATCGTCCTCGGGGCATTGATGGAAACAGCGGCAGAAGCGGCAGAAGCGGCAGAAGCGGCCGCCTCATTGTGTGTCGCGGTGGCTCAAATCCGTGGGTGCGCGCACATAGCAGGCAATTTTCGGCCGGCGGCGGCGAATATTTGCGCCGCTCCGGCTCTCCCGATGGGCCGGGGCTTAGTGCGCGCGTCATTACTCGCGCGCGGGTAATTCAAGCGAGGAGCCAATGAGCTCCCATTCACGCGGCCGCTCACGTTTTTCGCCGCGACGCGCTTCTTCTCGCCCGAGCCCGAAAGAGAATCGATCGCCTTTGCATACGCGCATATGGTCAAACGGTCAAAAAGCCTGAGGGAGGGTGCTGTGCTCGCTCGCTAGTTACGTCGGGCGCGTGCATATGTATATTCGGCCCATTTCCCTATAAATGCGTAAGGATCCGACCGCTTTCCGAAATTGCGTACGAACAAATAGTGGCTACTGGCTCTGGTAAATATTCGGGATACGGAAAAAGAGAGAGTGAGAGAGAGGAGAAAAAACGAACTATCGCAGCCAGATTCATGGGGGATACGTGACTTATCGTTGTTTCCTCGTGCTTTGCCGCCTTCTCCTTTTGTCCATTCATGGCATAAAAAAGCGACCCACCCCAGCGCTCTTGTGTGGAAAAAAAACATTTGAGTGCTGCGTTAAGCCAAACAAATGAAAACAATTACGCTAATATTGGCTTATTGACAAACTGGCTTGGATTACGTGTTTCCACGAATAAAATAGCTATCACTTAGGTATTTGTTCGATTTCGACAATTAGTAATTAAATGAGAAATTTTCTACAGTTGAAATTTCTCTAAGATTGTGAAATGATAAATCATCAGGCATTAACCGATTCATTGTCAAAAAATGTCACAGATTACACGGACAAAAAAAATCTTCATTTCTCGCTTTTTCACCTTGGCCATCATAAATCTTAAGAATTCGAGCTCACTTAGACGCGAATTTCGCGCGAGTAATTTCATAACCGTAAATCGACCTTTCAACGATTCCACGTCGCTCTGCCGCGCGAAACAATGTTTTAGCGGCTCGTGAAAAACAGCTCCGTGACCAAAAAAACTGAAAAAAAATCACAAAGAAAAGATCCTCGGAAAAAAGCGGAGCACGGAGTAGAGGTAAACACGCGAAAGGGCGCAAAAAGAGGAGATCCAGAAAAACGGGGTCACCGCGGGGTGCAACCCATGAAAGGGTTGCCGAGCAGCGTAAAAAAAGTGCAGAGGGTTGGCGCGAGGCCTTTAATTCAGTTAATTTAGATTTTATCCGTTAGCCGAGATAGCCGGTCCCGCGTGAAAAAGTACTCGAAAAACGGGCCGGCGTATCGGGTTTTCGTGCGCTATGAAAAACTGCGGAAAGGGTCGCGCGCGTCTCTTACGACCGAATGATTATATACTTATTTAAGCTGCGAGCTCAACTCTTTTTTTACCCCGAAAACTGCTCTCCCCTTCCTTCGTCTTTTGTTGCTTCTTCTTCGGCCGTTTTTTCCCTAGGTCGAAACATTTTTTCTACACGATGGCGCTCCGCTCCTTTATATTGTAATCGGCGTGAAATCGTAACCGATCGCCGGCCTCAGAAGAGGACCTCGAGTTCCGGGTCGCGTCGCGGATTCTGCGTCGTTGTTTTTCCGGCCGCAAAAAGCACTCGAAAAAAGGGAAGGGGTTGCGAGGATTTTGCGAAGCGCAAAAAATTAGTTGCAAACGCGCGCGCGCACCGGGAGACCGAGATAAAACTGCGCGGAAAAAAGAGGAGCGACGTGGCTGAGTGGTAAAAAATTTACGGTTTTAAAATCACGCGAGAAATTATTATGCGAGGGATGGCAGGTCGGCGAAAAAAAGAAAACGGTAAACTTTCGAGACAATGAGGTGCATCAAAACAGCTCGCATCAAATTTCAAATGTAAAAAATTGTTATCAAACGGTCATATACTGTAATTTCATCCTCGCAATTTTTTTCTCGCAGTGAGTGCTACAAAAATTGCCGAATTTTTAATAAATTATGAAAATTAACAAAAATTAGGCGATAAGAGCAATTTACCACAAACTACGTGGGCAACAATGGTCTACAAAAGTCCGAGCGCGCCATTAGCGTCGGCAAACTCGTAGGAAATCGGCGCGTCGAAAGCAGCCTCCTCATTCCAGATGTCCACGCGTAATTTCATATGACACTGTATAGCGGGCTCACCCCTCGCAATGCATACGTAATTTCCGCGACTTGACGGCTGACCGCTGCCCGCGGCACGCGCTGCATATATCACCTCCAGCATCTACACAATACGAAATCGCGCGCGTGCGTGTAAAAAGAGACGATCGTGGGGGGAGGGGGCCTGACTTTTGACGGGTGGACACGCACGCACACATGTGTGACCTGTTCACCTCTCGGCTCTCGGGGGGTCAGACATATAAATTTGGGGTAAAAATAATACAATTTGCGCATAATAGGGGAGAGAAAAAAGAGAGGAACAGAGCGCGCGCGTGCATCGCTCGCGTCGATGTATTCAAATGATGGACACTGGCCACTGGGGGGAGCTCGGACAATAGAAAGGTCCACGCGCTAGCGCTGCATCATCTTCCCCGACTCGCTTCTCTAACCGATCGATATCCCTAGTTATGAATATACGCAGTGGCGAGTTCCGGTCACTTAGGTCCACTTTTTTCTCCGGAGCTTAAAAAAACGCTCATTTGGCCGTACTTTTTTTGCTCGATTCTCACGAATTCCTTCGCACTTCAGCTGCCGTGGACTCGAGGTGCAAAAAAAAGCTCCAAGTTCGATGCGAAAATCTAGCCGAGTTTTTTTTTCAGCGCTCATTACGAAACGCCGCGCGGCGAGGGAGTTTGACGGGCGGCTTTCTCACGGCTTTTCCCGCGGCCGTCCGATAGCCCAGATGTTTTACATTTGCGCGCTCGCGCTCCACTTGTTTTTTTTCATGGCGTAATTACGCGCGACAAACGAACGGGCGCACTGGGGGAAAAAAGGAGGCTCGGAGGCTCCGCGAAGAAAGAGATTTGGTGCGGCCGCTCTTTCGATGTCATCCGAGGAGCGGAGCCGAGCGGAGCAGATATCCACGTGGGCGCTGTAAATAAGCGCGATCCGCTCGCGTTAAAATAGCCCGGGAAGCTGCTGCACATCCGCTGCAGGGGTTGGACACACGGCGACAGGACCCCTCGTTTCTCGAAAACTATTTTTGTTTCGAGTGCGCGCGTGAGAGACGCCGGCCGATCCTGCGCGCCGCCGGGCTATCGCCGAGAGGGCAGTGGCCGCTCACGCTCCGAGTGCATCTCAATGTCGCCCCTCCGGTGCCTCGAGATGCTCAGATTTTTCTTTTTCCTACGCCCACGACCCTCTCCAGTGCTCTGCCCGCACTTTTCTCCTCATTAATTTAATTTTTACACATTCAACCTTTTCCTTTCTTCACTTTAATAAGAAAACTTTGCAATTTTATCTACATTGAAGAAATTCAAAAATATTTCAATTATAAATTCTTGAGTTATTAATAATACGCAAAGAATTCTTGAACAATTTGAAAACGAATGCATACCCGCAGTTAATTAAGATTATTACTAAATGAGTTTTATTTAAAGATTATTCGTTATTCAATTATTCTCGTTAAATTTGAGAATAACTTATTCAGCTGACAGATCCATTATCAGAAAAATAATTAAATTTATGAATTCACGTTTAATTCGACGATGTTAATCGTTGATCTTTAATTCTTTAACTATCATGACGCAATAATGCATTGTTCTAAAAATTATTTTAAGAATTGTTCTCTGGAGTCATGAAATTTAATAACGTAGATTGAAAAAATGCGCCCTAATAAATAAAACTGGAGTTGTTTGCAGTAGTCTCCAGTCAAGGGCAGCTATCAGCTCGAACGAATTTAGTTTGACTAAATCCTGACGAAAATAGACGGACGGGCGGAGATGAACGGAAAAAATGTACGTTTTACCCCAGTGCGTGTGCGTGCGACAGTAACGGGCGAGCCGGCGACGGCAGCCGAAACTCGCCATCACACGACGACAACGAGTGAAAAATATAAATTCGGCGGCGACCCCAACTCCGAATGGGCAGAGGAGGCAGAGAACTGCTCTTCCTCCTCCGGCCCTCCGCGCAGACTGTGGCGCCCTGGAGCTTTAAATCTTCCGCCCGGCACACTCGCGCCCAAGTCGGCTCACACGCCAATGACCAAAAAGTAAAATCGATGATGATAAACAAGACGCACTCGAAATAGCCCTCCACTATTTTTCAAGGGGACTCCTCGCCCATTCCAAACTCATCGCTTTTTCGATGCCTCTAATAACAGTCTTTCTCGAGTCAAGCAGGCGCCTTTTTGATTAATGTCGCAATAAAAATACTCGGTTACCGAGCAGTATCCACCGCTATCACCCTTTCATCCGATCAAGTCCAGCCTTTCAATAAGCTATCCCTTTTTGATTTCTTATCGAATATGCATATGCCTCGGTATATGCGGCAAATGGCCAATAGCAGGATCGAGCTCGTGCGCGGCAAAGATAACTCAAAGGACGGGGACAGTGAAGCGGCGATAAGGCAGCTCATCGAACGTCTGGAAAAAGTAGCACCGCGGGCCGGTGAAAGCTGGTGCCATGCACGGGAGCAGGGCGCTCGGCGACGGCTCGGCCGCGTGACAATCTCGTTAACCGCCGGGGCGGCGAGGGGCTAGCGTCATCGCCACCCCCCGCGGGCGCCCCTCATTTTTCGATGCGTGATATCCTCCGGCGGTATATTGACCGGTGGCCTTTCGCGGCTTGGTACTGCGCGGTACCAAGGCCCTCGGTCGAGGCACGAGCGGCGCGGGGCTACTGCCTGCCTGGCACCGACTATCGAACAAACTGACCAGCACGTCACGATATACCCCTGACTCGCCCTCTCCCTCCCTCCTTCACCTGCTCGCGATCTCGTGTGCCCTGCCTCGCACCCTGCCTCGCACCCTGCCTCGCACCGCCACCTGGGTACGTCCGCCGTGCCTGGCCACTGGTCGAGGCTTTACCGGTGATTATGCTAATCGCTGACTCCATTAGCTAATTGCCCAGATCGAGTACCTGTTCGCCCAGGGCCACCCCTTCCGTACCCCTTCTTTACCCCTGGAATAGAGACGCCGCTTTGTTCAGTCAGGCTGAAAAACGCTTGTGGGGTAGAGCACTGGACGGTGGCGTTTTTTTCTTTTTTTCCTTTTTTCCAGGTTTACTGTCCGTGACAACGGCACCTATGGGTACAAACAAACATGTTCGCAGGGCTCAAGTTTCCTGACGATTAACTGTATTTCTGCATGTTCATATACAAATTGTAAAAATTTATTCTTTTTCTGCAATTTCGTAGTTCATCGTAAAAATTGTTTAACCCTTTGAATTACTTTGAGATTTTCCGCGATATTTCTTGGAAAGAATGTAATCGAAGGGAAAACAATGCGAAGTAAAAGAATAGCAGCGACTCCTTTCCTATCCCTGCTATTACGTAGTAAAAGAGCGGTAAAGTACGTAGGCAGATCCAGCGTTGGTGCAGTGGCACAAGCTGCTCGAAAAAGAAAATAGTCTAGGCTCTCTCGATCAGGACATTCACTAGCCTCTCGCTCTCCCGCAGTACATCGAGGGAGAGTCCGACGGAGACAGACGGAGGCGGCGGGCCGGCGGGCTCGAGAAAGACGGAAAAAAGAGAGAAAGGGCCGGAGAGACGGGCGCGCATTAGGGAGCGCTCGAGCTTTGTTCTCGCGCGCGCGCTCGGAGAAAGAGACCAAGTCCGTGTCTGACTCGCGCGTGTGTGAGTCGCGCGCCCGAGGAATCGACGACTTATCGCTCGCGCGCCTTTCTCTCTCCCCGCTCGCGATCGGCCGATCGGGTCACACATCGGCCCCGGAGAGGACACCGAGCACGTTTCACACGTCGGGGCCGCGCTCGCGAAAAAGGGCTGGGTAAAAAACGACGGCCGCGGGAGATCTCCGATCAAAAAAAGGAGAGACGTGTCCCCTCCGCCCCTCCGAGCGCTCCTTTTTTGGGCCGCCGTGCACCGAGCTTTTCGCAGCTGGCCCCCCTTTTCCTCGGGGGCAGCTACAGCGAGCACCTAGAGCGAGGGTAAAAAAAGGATTCGAGCGGCGCTCTGGCCGAATGAGCCCGAAAGGACCTGCGGTCCACGCGCGCCAGCGAGAAACCGAGAGTTGACCTGCTTAGCCCCGGCCGCGTGCGCGCGTGTGCGCGCAAGTCCGTGAATGTGCATCGTGCCCTCGATTTACGCGATTCGATCCTCCCTTCGTGCAAGTGAATGGGAGAAGGTTCTTCCCATCGGCCATCGGGGGATGGACTTCTTCGGGCCTTTGCTCGTTTTTTTTCTCATGTGGACCGCGCTCTAATGCTCTCTCCTTAGATCCTCCTATTTTCCGAGCCTCTTCACCCTTTTATGGACTTGTCGTCGCTTTCTTCTGCGTTGCGCGAGTTCCGAGAAAAACTCGCGGCCATTCTATTCTAGACTACGGGATCGGCCAAATGTGAAAAAAGAGAAGAAGGCTTCTTACGTTTTTCTACGAGTTCCTATATCCAGGCGATTTTCTTCTCTTTATTAAGTTGACGGGTTGTGCAGTTTGAGATTCCAGTGCGGAGTGTTACGGGAAGTGCGCCGCACTACGAGGGGAGATTAATTCGATATAGCGGTGGAGATTAAAAAAAGGTGGATGTAACCCTTCGCTTCGCTGACATCTTAATATGTATTAATTCGGGGATTGATATCAATCTGGATTGATGGGAACTCAATGAACGTTTTTTTTTTCATTCGTTTATCGAAGAGTATAAACATGAATAGCCGCACGATCGTGTGAAAAAATTTCTTTAAAAAACATATCCTAACATCAAAAAGAAGAAAATTTGATTTGCATTATTCGCCAACTAGAGATAAAAGTGAGGTAAAACAATTTGTGTTTGAATGAAAATTTAAGAAACGCCTTGCGAGGGAAGAAAATGAAAGAAAAGTATTGGTGTGCTAGATTTAAACTTCTTTTAGCGCACAATAGAAAGATTGAAAAACCTTGACACATTTATTAAGAAAAGATCCAATTCCAGATGAAAAAACTTGAGCTACTTGCGCAGAAACGATCGCCTTATACGCTGTAAACGATACACGGGCGGATTCGCCCGCACAAATGCGCGCGAGGCGAGAAAAAATCGAATAAAAAGATCGACGGAAGCGCAGGAGGTACGCATGGGTCGGCGGCGGAAAACGGTTTTTTTCCGGCTCATCTTTCAGGCTTTTTCTGGGTCATCCGGCCATCCATTATGAGCGCGATCTTGTTTTCCTGGGCGAGCGCGCGCATGATTTTCAATGCGCGAAGTGTCGAGGCTGCACTTTGAGCGGATTAGCCCGCCGGTGCGGCCGGCTACCTTCCTCCAAAAGTGTAAATTGCTCGGACAATTTTGGCTTTCTAGAGGGGGAGTCCGAGACGCGATTATGACCGCCCAGGGCCAAGGATCGCGCGAGCGCGCCCTTTCGTCGCCGCTACAACACTTCGTGTTTGTTTAGGATTTCACGCGGATTCTCTTTTTACCGTGGTTTTTTCTTTCCGCAAAGGGAAAGTGCAACACGATTGTCCAATGTGGTGAATTGATTAACCGTAATCTTGGTTTTGTAAACGAACACACCCCGTATTCGAATAAATAATGCAACATAAATCTATATTATTTTTTCGGGTTTGTCGTAAAAACATTGAAAAAGCAGCAGTAATAAAAATAAAATTCACACTTTTCGTATTTGTAAAAATATTGAAAAATATAAAATATTTGCAACTCTCTAAATTTTTAAGTAGAAAAGTCTTGAACAAATGAAATAACGGCAAAGTCTAGGAAGACATTTAGAATTTAATGCATAATCATCGCTCTATTCTCCGCGAGCGCAATAAAACATAAACTCGGCAAACAGACCGACAGTCGAGGATTTTTTCGAGCGGCGGTGGCGGCTCCTAACGCCTGTCACGATTTCGCACCAGCCAGCTCCTCGCCAGCACCGGCGCTCTTACGAAATCGCGTCGCGATAACCGCGATCGTCGTAATCCTCCGGGCCTCCCCGAGCCGCGCTCGGCCGGCAGGCGAGCCAAGGTGAATCGGAGCAGGCGCGTGAAAAAGCCGAGGCGGCCGGAATTTTTTCCGGCTCATTAAGCGGGCGGCGGTCACGGGAGGCGGAGGGGCCCGGAGCTCGCGGCCGCGCGAGCCGCGAGCAAACAATTGTACAAACAGCGCCGTATTTCACGATAACGCACATGTGCAAACAAGCTTACGTAAAGCGGGCAATTACGGACACGACGCCGAGCGATAAAACTGGACCGGCGACGCTCGAAATATGCGCAGCGTCTGCGCACCGCTCTTTATTGTACGCGTCGGCCTTCTTTTTCTTTTCCTCGCCACCGCGGCGATGCTCGGGCCTTTGGGGCCGCGCCGCCTACCGCGCTGATACGCCACCGGCCGACTGTTTGAACAGAGCGAACTGCTGCGCCGCACGTGGCCCAACCTCTTTCGCCCCGTTGGCCGACCTCACCAATTTCCGAGAGCCGAGAGCTTTCGGGCCGCTTTTTAGCCTGATTTTCGGATCTTGCAATTCCGCAGCCTTGCCTACTTTTATTTCCAAGTGAGAATCTCAGTGAGATGATGCGATTCAAGGGAGACGCGTTTACACGCAGGGGCGACACGACCTATTCTACGACTATGACCGACTGGTTGCCTGCTTGCAAGGGTGTTCCATGCATCTATCTTTTATATTTTTTAGTAGAATAGACATAGAACGTCAAACATAATGTAAGAAAAATTCTTTTAAAGTGACATTACTTTTCCATTCATTAAGTAAAAATAAAAATAAAAAATCTTTCATTAAAATCCAAACTATATGCAATTCAAGCACGACGAAGACAGAAGACCCTTTCGGGCGTACCTAAGCATACTTTCAACTCACAGGGTTTTGCGATGTACGTGTCACGAACTCAAAAGAAAAGCCACCTCAGTAAAGAAGAGGGCAATTTTATTTAATGAACTCTTCTTTACTTTATATAATTGAAAATGAAGAATGCTGCATTTTAATTCGAAATAAGGTAACAGCGAGATTTTTCCAATTTGATTTTTTGTATTAAAGATGATTTAATGATGTCTGTTTTCATTTGTACACGATTTTCAATAAAAAAACACGATTTCGAATAGAATTTGAAGTAAAACTTAACGGTTATAATAAATTACCTGCAAAATGCGCTGCATCATATGATTGTATATATTTTGCAAAGGCCTTTCCTTATCTGACCAGCGTCGCGACTGTAATCGGGCTTACATATCATTGATGTGCTTACCGTGATTAAGTTTTTTTCGACATATCTTGCATGTCATATCAGCCAATACCGGGGTAAGTTACCTACTACAGACGCCCACAGCGTTTTGGACGAGTTTTCAATAAAATGGATATTTCTCTGAGATATTTCTTACTTGAAACGTCATTTGTTTAATTTTAATTTGATTTTCTCACAAACCGAACTTTTAGGAGCTACGTTCTTATAGAAGTAAAGTAAGCTCTTTGAATATTTTATAAGAACAATCTTAGCTTTTATTCAAACAAAGAATTATTGCATGTATAACTAGGATAAGGACTCTGTATAAAACGAAAAATGGCTAATAAAAAGGATTTGTTAAAGATAAACTATAAATTACATAGTTCATTAATGTTAGTATTTCATTTTCGTTTCACGAAATGGTTTAACAAGTGGACTGGAAGTCTCGCTGGAAGTGACCGAACGTATTACCGGCGAGTGTTGAAAGGCCTAGCCGCGCGTATTCTACCCGACTCAGGCTTCGCAGACGCGCGGTTGAAATTCAGCCAGCTAGGCTCCGTGCTCGCAGAACGCCGCAGAAGCAGCGAGTAGCGGCCTCTGTCTGATCGAACCGGAAGCCGCGGCGGCTCTCAAGCCTCGGGGCTCGGGGGGTGACGCTTCGTCGGAGCGAGCGAGAGAGATCGAGCCGCGCAGGAGTGCGCGCGCAGGCATCTGCCGTATCGATCGGGCCGCCCGGCGCTCCGCCGCGGTCCCCGGCGAGCAGGCCCAGCCGCGCGCCGGGCCTCGCCTGAGCCTAGGCAATCCAACTTGCGCGAGATTACGACGAGCCAATAGCTCCGCAGGAGCGCCTGCACGTATCCCGTCAAAGGCGCGCATATCAATGACGCGCTCGGCTCTCCTGTAAAGAGGAGATTAGACGAGGCGACGTCGCCCCTTGCCCCTTGCCCCCTCTCCGCGACTGCCTCCCACACGCTTGTATCTTGGGGATGCTGCCGGCTGTACCTCCTCGCCGATGTTTCTTTCAAGACCTTTTTAAAGCTCTTATGGGCTCGGGGCCGAACTTAAAATGAGATAGAACGTCTCTTATTTAAAATTTCGCGCGTTATAAAGTGAGAAATATCTTTTAAGAACTTTGCGAGCTTCACATTGACATTCAAATTATTCGTGGAATTTTGTGCTTTCTTTCATCTTCGATGTAAATAAAAATTTAATAAGGAAAACATTCAGTACAATTAGCTTATTAAAAAATTAATTTTAAATTCCAGTTTAAAAGGGATCTTAAACCAAAACTCGTTTTTCAAAATTTTTTTGAGCAAGCCGCAGTGGTAATAGCTCGCACGCTGCTGCATAACGGGGAACAAAAGGCGTCGTAATTAGAAATGAGGAAAATCCGATCAGCCGCTTAATTAAAAGCGATCAAACCGATCGCTCGACGGGGAAACGCGCAGCAGTCAGCAACAAAGAAAAAGGAAGACGTCGACGTCGCCGCCGACGGCAGAAAATCCAATCCACCACTGATCCAATTAATCATCTTTTAGCCGAGTTAAGGAAGTCGCGAGACAAAAGTGAAAGAGGGCGAGGAGAAAGTGTGCGCCGCCGGGGAAAAGCCTCGGAGAAAAGTTGAGCCGTTTAACGAAACGTAAATGCGTCGAAAGAAAATGAGAGGGTGAGTTCTCCAAGTCGACGACTTTCTCCGGCGCGCGCGCCTGGTAATTATCGCGCGACCGAGAGTGCAAGCCTTGCCTGCGGTTTCCATCCCCCTGCTTCTTGTTCTTTTTTCCTCCTTCTGCTCTGCCTCCGCTTCCTTTCTTTTTTTATCGCACTTGCTTAGGCGATTTCGTCGCTTGGCACGACAAAAGCGCACTTCGATGAAATTTGCATCGCGGTGGATAAAGTGAAGGCGAATTAATTTAAACCTCTGCGAATTTATTTATTGCATTATATTCATCACGCATCGTGCGTTTACAATAATATGTTGGATTATTAAATAAAACAAAAATACTAGGTTTTCTATTTTTCAGAATTGACGAAACTGTCTACAGTTTATGATTAAAATATTATTTTATGAATTCAAAATAAAATAAAATATGAATTGAGAAATGATGTTCTTTCTAAAAGGAAGCCTTGAACGTGAAAATCTTATTGGAAGGCTCGAAGCGGCCGCCTCGAAGTAAAAGAGCCGGGCTCACTCATAGGAGGCTTGCTAAAGAGAGTGAAAACTGCTCGCTATCTTGGCGGCTGTAATTTGAATAAAAGTCGCGCCGCCGTAAATCGTTCGCGCGACTTACACTTTCTGCACTTTTCACCTACTTGGCGGTGCGCCAGCCCCCTTACCTCAGGAAATAATAATAATAATGAGGAAGAAAAAAAGAGGTCTTGCACACGAATGTACGGGTAGAAAAGAAGAGGAGGCGTCGTTAAGGTCAAGACGGAGAAAGAAGGTGTGCAAAGTTGGGTTGCGCGAAACTTCCCCTTTAAGCTTACAACGAGCCGAGGCGGCTTTCCGCCGGTATCATTTTCCTCGCGAAGAGAGAGGGAAAGTCTTACAATCGACGGGTTTCTTAGCTCGCTAGCGACCCCCCTTTTTTTGCTCTCTTCGAGCGTCACTTTCACCCGCGAAACTTATAATGAACCGCTGACTTTGGCTGACTCTCTTCCTCTCTTTCGCGCCCGCACCCCGAAGCTACAGGTTTCTCGGGCTGCTCTTAATACCGCCGGCGCCGTCGTCGCGGCCTGTATTAAGTGCATTTTTCTCCTTTTCCACCAAGCCGCTGGGGGGGAATTAGTTTGCGAGACCTTTCGATTTCAGTCGACCGGATGAAGCGTTTATTTCATTGCTATGCAGATTTATTCGATTGGCTCACTACTGGGGCTTGCTTTCAATTTCACATTATTTCACTCTCAATGATTAATCGCCGCGCCGTGAAAAGTGTCGCGCTCGTTATTCTGCTTTCCTTTAAGCGTCTAATTATTAATTCAAACACCTTTGTTTTCTGCGCTTTTTATTGGCTCATACAATATTAAAACCAATTATAAAACAATCTTATATTTTAGCATAAGGTATTTGTTACTTTTAAAAGAGAAACTACATTTTTTTATGCGAGTAAGTTTTTGAAAATTAAAAAATAACACACGTAGTCATTATTTTTGAAAGCTTAAAGAAAATGAAAGTCGGAGAAAAAAGGAGCAGTTGGGGGTGATTCACACATGTCCGGCGGGGCCACGCAATGCACAGCCGTCGTGTCCGTCACTGCAGCTCCGGTCCTGCGCAGTGGGGGCGAGGGTCAGCGGTGGGAGGCGATTGGCTAGCCGCGCGGGGCGGTTCTAAGCCGATTTTTGGGGGTTCTCCCCTTGCAACGCCCCCCCTCCAGTGACCCTCGGAGAAGTGGATGGGCGAGACCGGTCCCTGACCCCTCGGCCCAGGGCTCAGGTGTAGCCGCGCGTTTGACCGAAACGAGAAAAGCGTTGCGCGCGCCCGACACGCGCCGCCCCGCGAAATATATTCACGGGGGAGATGCCATTTATCTTGTGTGCGTCTTACCCCGGGCGCCAGGAATGAGTATTCAAAATAGGCGGTGGACTTGGACAGCATGAGTAATCTTTAAGTCACCCGGCTACACCTAGTTCATTTGTCTCTTCAACTCCCTTCTGTACTCGACTAGCGGTGCTCAAATGAGAAAACCTTTGCTTTGAAAAATCTTTGTTCATATTTTTTTAAGCTAATTTAAATTTAATGTTTTATTTCACCGGACTACGGTACAGCAACTATGTTAGTTTTCTTTAAAAATGGCAGTTGATGTAGTTATCAGTAGGTCGAAATAAAAGAAGTAGGCGTCAGCCGAGCGATGCGAAAGGATGATGGATAATAAGTGTCAGAGCCGAGGGCCAAATTTGAAGTTGTTTCGCAACTGGAAACTCGGTACGTCTTGTGTCCCGGCGACACGGGGAAGCTTGCTCCCTCGTGCCCGCGCAGCCCGAGCTCTCTAGCCGTCGAGGACGAATAGCGCGCGCCGGGTTCTTCCGGCGAAGGCAGGCGAAGGCAGGCGAAGGGAGGGAGGCAGAGGGAGAGCCGGGCCAGGGCGAGGCAGAGGAGGCTGGGAGGAGGCGAGCGAGGGAGAGAGAGAGACGGCGAAGCCAGCCACCAAACAATCGATATATGCGTTCAAAATGGCCGCCGCCGGGACACCACCCACCCCTACCCCTGCACACAGCCGCACACTTACACGTATGCCAGGCCAAAGCTCTTTAACGTTCGGAGAGGCCACGCGGCAGTCGGGGGATGCTCCGAGGCGAAAGCCCAGGACGCGAGCTATGTGTCTCCCGACTTCGCAGGCTTCTTCCCTCTCGCTGCAGCCATGGCTCTCCGGCTCTCCGGGGATGCCTTTGTGAGCGAGACGCGGCCTCGAGGATTGCTTTCTAATTTGCCTCGACGACGCGGCTCCAGCGAGTCGGATTCCGCCGCTGCTCCTTTTCCTCGATATTATGAATTATTTCGTCGAGCGAGTCTCTTGCTTTCCCTTCGACAACTGCGATCCCCGACCAACACCAACAATCATTCTGCCCTTTGTCAAAAACCTTTCAGACATTCATCGGATGGAGCTATTATTATAAATTTTTTACAATTTTCAAGCCGCGATATCAGTGAGCTATTGGAAAAATCAGGGGAAAAACTTTGTTAAACCCTTGAAGCATTAAAAATTCGGTTACTGTACCGCAGGCAGGAGCGCGTTGAACCTCCGTGTTTGTGTTGGAGGAGAAGTCGATTTGCCTAACGAAAAGTGCGCGCGGTAAGAAAGCGCGATGCTTAATGGCCGCGAGAAGGAGCTGCAAGAGCGAGGGAGGAAGGAAGACGAGGCCAAAAAAAGCCGAGCGCGCCGCCCCTCGTCGTCGTCGTTTTCTCGCGCGCGTGGAGCCGGCTTTATTAAAACATAATGGCGTTATCAGCGCGGCAAACGCGAGCGAGCGAGAGAAAGAGAGAGAGGGAGAAAGAGGCGTCGGCTTTAAGAGGGAAGTTTTCTTAAGTGTTCTTAATTAGAAGGTACCTGTTGCTTCGGAAAAAACCGGGTCACGGCCGTAGACGCCGTTTTCTCTCTCTTTCCCGCTGGCTTTAGCGGCGCGTCGCGACGACGCCCGTAACGCCGCCCCACCCCGGAGCCCGCGCCGCGCGACTCGTAAGAGTCATTATTTTCTTCCTCCTACCCACTCTCTTTGCTTTTTCTTCGCTCCGAGAGATGTATATACTTGTCGCGCGGTTTATCACTTGCCGGAGTCTTTAGCGGCTGCATTATGAGACCCGGAAGGGGAACTTTTTCCGACGGTTGACCATTTTCACGATTTACTGCTTTATTCGTTCATTCATTTCTGAACTTAAAAAGCTCCCTTGATTTCGTTCATCCAATTTTGTCAATCGCAAGGTCAAAACACCATTTTCCTGACTCAAATTACATCGACGCAGCTTGATTTACTAGCCGATGAGCGGTACATCCGTACCGTTGAAATTGGATCGAGATAAGCGCGAGTAACGCCGCCTCCTAAAATCACGAGCGAGCGCTTATAGGCGGTCACTGCAACCTCAATTTCAGGCAGCATCCGACGGTGCGATTGTCAACGGGCACATATCGGCACAGCTGCCTCGCGCGCGACTTCCGCTCTAGTTTTGTAAAAAATGGGCGCGCTCGCCTGGAGAAAAAAGATGCAAATTTTTTTCTCCTGCATAAGCCGAGAGGCCCAAATGAAAACTCGATCCTCGATGTGCTGCAACGGTTTTCTCCTTCTCGACTCTCGAGTGAGAAAAAAAAGGTCACGTAGGGATGCGAGAAGGAGCGAAAAAATAGAGGGAGAGAGAGGCACCTTCGTCAAATAAATTTGAATATCGATGCCCATTGAATCCGATCGAAGGGTCGGGGCGGCACGTCGTCCTTTCACACGAGCTCGAAAAGGGTTGCGATTTGAATATTTTTTTCTCTCTCTCGCTCTTGCTCGCTCGGGGTAACTAGGTATCTCGGGGGTCGCGCGGCGCTGCCACTGCCTCTCGATACTTCCTTTTTTTCTCTTTCTCTATTTGTATACTTGGCGCGCGGCATTGTGATCGGGGAAAATCCAACACCCAGCCCGCCAGCCCCGGGGCCATTCTGTCCATTATTAAAGTAATCAGCGTTTTATTGAAAAGGTGTTCGGTTTTGACTAATAGAGGGTCGGTCCAAAGTCGATACGTTACGAGCTTGGAATCTAAAAAAGGGAAATGCTATTACTTAGAAAAAAATAAAATAAACGTGAAACGTATGGAAATAATTCGGCACTCAGATTGTGCGTTTTCAAACATTTATTGAAAATATTAATAAAAATGTATTTGATCACGTTTATCAGAGGTTGGCAGCTAACAAAAGGACTTGATCGTATAATTAGGATTTAACTGTAACCCTCATGGCGGCGCGAAAACTACCCAGGAGTTGCACATTTGGGGGTGAAAACCGTCGCGGTGACCCCGACGGCTGGAGAGCCCTCGAGCTATCTCCTCGGAATCGCGGCGCGACACGATGGGCCCCGGGCCCATCGAGTGCTCTCCAAGATAAAGATCTCGAAAATTGTATGGCAGGAGGCGCGAGAAGCCCGGCATGCATGGCTGACCGCATTGTCGGCGCAAATGACGTCTTAACTAAGGAGAGACCGGGCCGAAAAACCGGGTCACGCCGAAAATTTCGCATCTGCCCGCGGCTGCCTTTTTGCCCGACTTTGCCTCTCCTATACATATCCCTCCCTCCCGCGTAGCTCGCACGTTCAACCAGCTTCAAATATATTAATCGCCAAGAATTGTACGTTCACTGACTTTATATATCTGTCGTCACTGACATCTGTCTTTTGCTCTCTTGACAAATATTTCATTACATTCAACATTTTCTGCTATTATTAATTATTCAATGGACGTATTTGTATATATTATGTGCTTATCAAACTGCTTCAAGTAAAACTAAGTTTTTTCTTGTAGCTATGAATTTCACACGGCGCATGTCAGAAATGTAATTGTTATAAATAGAAATTTATCCGCTAAAAAATCAATATTCTAATTCTTCAGTAGAATTTTTATTTTAAAAAGAAATCGTTAGCTACGTTTACGTTTTTTTTTTGTTTAAATTTGAGGAAAATAAATTTTTTAAATCATGAAAGTCAATCGCTCGATATTCCGTGTCGTCTATTAAAGTCCAATTTTGTGAGACTCTTTACTAGATATCGAAACGTCCTTGGATCATTAACAATGATCTCGTTGCCGCGAGGAATTCGAGTGGCGGTAACGAATCTGATTTCAATCGGCTACTGGAGAAGTCGCGATCATTAATTATTGCGCTGTTCGACGGCGCACATATAAAAATCGCATTACCCGATCCGCAACACACTTATAGAGTCTCAGCCTGATCGGAGGCGAAAAGAGACGGCTGCGGCATCACCCCATTCAATAGCGACAGCCAGGTATACGTAAATAGCAGCGATGGGGTTCAAACTGTCACTGCACTTCGGAGAGTTTTATTGGAAAACGCATAACCCGACTTACATCGGACTAATCTTCTAACATCATTTACGTAACCAAATTCACTGCCACCGTGAAAAAATATGACAGTTAATTTAGAAAAATTGTGGTACATTTTTGGGCTCGAATTATTCTTGATTTGTTTAAACACTTAATTGAATAATAAACATTTATTTCTGTAATGAAAAATTAATTATTCGAATAGATAATCAGGCAGCAATTTTAAGAGCAAAACCGGCGGTACAGCCTCAGCACGCACTCACACAAATAAATCTCCAATCCATTAGTGAAGTGCGAAGGCCCACCTATTTTTGTCGCGCTCGGCATGCAAAGCAGAGCGACGGTGGGGACCCCACCTGGGGCCCTCAGGCGCAAAGTACGCGTGTGTGCGTGACCTCGTGACGCCCAGGGCTCTCCTTCTCTCTCGCCACGGGTCGGCCCCGGGACCCCCGAACCTCGACTACTCACGCATATGTATAACGCGCCAACTACGAGCGTATGCACGCTCGTGTCTCATATTCCTGAATATGCTTAACCCTTTTCAATTCTTTAGCCTTAGTCTACTGATCGACGCTGCCTTGGCAACATCTCGCGCGCCGGAGCCCGTCGCCACTTGTTCCGCTTCCTCGTTGCTTTTTCAGAACATACTGCGTTATCGGCTTAGTTATCGGACAGCGATGGACTCAGGCAAGTACCATTTTTACATCTTCACTTAAGGCCGATTGGATAACATTTTCAGTTTGTCAGTGTCACAATTTACAAATATTCGATTAATTCTCACTCGTACAAATTTTCGTTATGAAAATCAAACAAAATTTTTCATTTTATCATTAATTTTTTCAAAATAAAATTTTCATACCGACATGAAATCACAGTGTTTATATTTTCAGTGCATTACGTAATTAAATTCATTCTTATGTAAATTTAACATAATTCTAGGCAATAGAATTACGTTTAATTGATGCAATTATACGGTATTTAAGCAAATACTGGAAAATTAATAACTAGTAATTTTTACAACTACAATTTTATCCTATGAATACTGACAAATTAAAAGTTTTATTCAATTATTACTGTTTTGTCTCATTTTCATACATTTACACAAAATGTCACTTGAACTATTAGCATTGCCTCATTGAAAGTTTGCAAAACTTGGCGCTGAAATGCTGACGCGTCGAATCACGCAAATTTCCCGAAATGCGCGTCCATTAAATAGACCGTTGCGCCGACGGGATTCGCGAGCGCGTAATCGCGAGTGCGATCATAAGTAATCCAAAAGTAATATCGACGGCGTGGGTGGCGCGAGGCGCGAATCAAACGAGATGCGGACCGATAAAACGCTGCGGCCGTTAATAATCTTCCTCTCGAAAATTTTTATTGCCAGATATAAAAAGCTTTTTATTTGGCTTGCACGACAACGACGTTTTCATGCGCGAGGTGCAAGTGGATTAAAGAGTCCGGGGACGCGCGCGATGTACTTTGTTCCGAGGTTGCAGAGCCAACTTTATGGAGAGACTTTTACGCGCGAGGATGCGTAAAAACTTGCAAGATTTATCGATACCTTCGTGAAATTGTGCGGGTAATTTTCAATTATGTCGTTTCTTCTTGTAAGTTTCAATGCCGATAAAGATTTCGCGTAATTTTACTTCAACTTCCACTTTAACTTTCATTTTATGATTCTCAAAGTGTTTTCATCAAAGTTAAACAAGGGCTTTTACGCAAGGAGTAAAAGAAAGTATATAACTGACGTGAGAATATTAAAAATATTATAACACTTTGTAATTTAGTTTGTTCTCCTTTTACTTTCTTACAACTGCTACGTTATAAGGTTCAATTAATCAATTAAATATAAGCAATACTTTAGAATTAAAAAAGTTAGAGATGCTAGCATCGATCGGTCGCGTTATTGGCGCTGGAGATGAAGAAAAAAAATGGCGAGAGGCCATTTTGAAAGGCCTTGGTCAGTCTGGGGGTCTGGGGGCCAGTGCTCGCTTGAGCGCTCGCGTGACTCGTGCTCCGGACATGCGACTCAATTGCGCACGCCTCGGAAGCAGTAGAGCAAGAGGGTGAGGGTAGGACGGGCCTCGGAAACTGGTCTTTGTTGCTGCTCCCGTACCTCCCACTGGGAAGCAGTTGACCGCTGGTCAGCTCGCGCGCGCCAGTCATTTCTCACTTGACCGTGAGTAACGTGATTTCCTTGGGAGGCGAGCTCAAGACAATAGGACCACTCGACCGGCTAATGCAAAATCATGTCAAACTTGTTGTCCAGAAGTGACTAAATTTATGAATAATTAGATCTGACGCGGACAATTGCCTTCACGCTCGTAATACAGAATAAAGTCATCGATCATTGTGTGGCCGTATTAAAAATGCTAATGCGACTTTAATTTGCCTTAATTATATTTATTTAGAAGTAGGCATCATTATCCACAAATTAATACAATATTTTATATTAAGTAAGCGTTGAAAATGATAGATTTTTTAAACTTATTAATTAAAGTAGTGTAATTTAAATATTCTTACAGGATGCAATTGCAAAAAATAACAGTTTAAACAATTTTTTTTCTCATAATTCTACTTTTGGAGATTACAATACCTCGTTATCTTTTTTAATATTGATCAGTTAAGGAGAATCAGTGAATTATTTAAAATTCAGATAATAATTTAAGTATAGCGTTGTTTAAGTATAGCGCAGAATATGCAAATGGAATTTTTGTACAAAGTGATAATGAAAGTTAGATTTTTGCCATAAATCAGGTCGCCGGCGAGTCAATTACAAATTCATAACACGCGATGCCGTGTTTGCGTGCGGAAAACCAGCTTCCGTCCACTTGGCGAAAAACGCAAGCAAGCGAGCAGGTTGACCTCGAGCCTGGCCGCTGTCACGAGACTCCGGGCGTTTGAGAAATTTGTCGCATAATGCGGGCTCGCGTGTATCCGAGCCACCTTCCAAAAACGATAAATCATCGACGCGTTTGCCGGGGCGTCGCGTGTCGCGTGTCGCGGCAAGTAGGAGTGACCGGTCACCGGAGCACCAGGTCATCGCGAATCCGGTTTGCCCGCGGCCTCAGTGAGGCTCGGCCGCTCGCTGACCGAGTGGTCCGGTTTGCCGGGGACGCGACGCACGCGCGCCACCGGAAGGGCCCTACCCCAAATAAACGGCCCCTGCGCCTGTGCTCGAGGAGCAACGCCGCCGAGGCTGATTTATGGGACCCGTGACGAGCCCCGGGTCAAGCGAGCTCCGGCCTCCTCCTCCGGAGAGCTGTTTTCGCTCGTTTTTCATTGAGTCACGCTCGCGGCCTCGCGACCGCGCGGCAAATGGCCGTTTAATTCGCCCGGATTAACCTACGCTTAAAGGCAAATTTACCGGTGGGCTTACGCCCTTATGCGCGGCTGCCGATTACAGATTGCTCATAAACAAACAAATACTCCGCGGAGCAGTTAATTTATTTAAACTTCCATGAACTTGCACGCGTTTTACGATTAAAAGGGAAATTTGTTGCCTCGGCGCCGGGGACGGAAAGCTTGAAGGAATATATTGCGAATTTTTTACATTCTCGCAAACTGCATTGAAAAGGTCTTCCTCAAAAGGAATTTCCGGCGGGTCCTCGAAACTGCGGTATCGCGTTACGCGTGCGAATAAGAGCTGCGCGGCAGGCGGCGGAACAATAAATCCCGCGAAATAAAGAGCAAAGCCGCGGGACGAGCGAAAGCTCGGGGGCGAATAACTGGAATCTCGCTCTCTCGCGTGAATGCGCTCGCGCGCCCACGTAGCCGGAGCCATCCGGCCGCCGACGGGAGCGCCGACGGGAGCGCCGACGGGAGCGTCGGGGATTTCTAAAGGGGCATTGCCGTATGTACGTAAATTGGCGCAAATTGGCGCGGGCTGCACCCCCGCTCCCCTCCCGGACCCCTCCCGGACCCCCCCGGCGAACTCGCTCCGCGGAGTCTGCAGCACTAAGCCACCGGCAAGCAATTCAAAGTCTCGGGCGCGCCGCGCCGAGGAGAGACCCTTTGGGGTCTTAGCTGCGTCTCGAGCGTCTTCGAGAGATGAGGGAACGACCAGCTCTACGTGCTCTCTCGGCGAGCCCCCGACAGAGAGACTCTTTGAGAGAATCTTGGATTTCGCCAAGCTGCTGAGAGAGACGAGGCGAGGACCGTTTCTGCTGGTTTCTGCCTCCTCTCCGCCTGCGCGCGAGTCTACGTGCCGCACTGCCGCCGAGGGCCACGATTCCACGAACCGCCTTCCCTCGCCCGAACTTTCGACCCGATGGAAATTTCATTCGACGAGCTTGAGAGAAATCTCGAGCTTGAGAGCGAGCTCACCGCCTGGAACATCGAATGTTGCAGAATTTTCGCCCTACTAATTGGCCCCTGTTCGACAAATCCAATTTACCACTCGTAATGCTGCCGCTCTGCGCTGGCTTGCTCGTCTGACTTTTCACTCGGAAGGTAGCAAATAGCAGGACTCTTGGCGGACTGTATTTTCTCGGACGCCTTTCACGAAAGGAATTTCTGTCATTACAAGGCGCAACAACGCAAAAGGCCAATAATACATTTTTATTTGCGACCGAGTGAAGAATTGCCCGCGGTAACGAGATAAAGAACGACAAAATTGAAGAGATATATATAAAGGAAAAGCTCGAGACCGCTGCTATATCGGGCGGAAAAGGGAGTTTCCAACTGCTTCGAGAGGTGGTCCTTTTTGACTGCAAGAGCAGAAATGGGGTGTCTCTGCGTAGCCTTAGGCTTTCTAAGGTATCTGCAAATTAATTTCAAAGACTCACGCGGAGGGAAAACAACGGCAAAAGCTACCGGCGTGGCTCCGAGATTGTGCTATTTTTCTTTAAGCCTTTCGCAATTTGCTTCAACTATTCTTGCCTTTGCGGCTTTAAATCTACAAAATAATCTACAAAATAATAGTAGTTAAATCTACGAAAATGAAAAAAATTATTCCCAATTTGAATAAATTTGAAACTACTAATTGCAGAAAAATGTAATTCAAATTGAAAAGTTATTGTTCTAGGTAAGTCTAATTCTCGACGAGGCTTCAAGCCATTGGTAATTCGAATAATAAGAATTGACTGTTCGGCGAACGTCAAAGCAAATATTACCTCGGACTAAATAAAAAGGCAAGCCGCGAGAGGAAAGAAGAAGAAGTGAGATGAGAGAGAAAGATCGTCAGCTGTGCGCGGAGGAAGTTGAAAGACGCTCGTTGCAGTCGAGCCTGGGGAGGGCGGATCTTCTCTGTACAGCGCTCGTGAGCATTGCCCCGGGGCTACGAAATATCCTCTCGAAAAGCACGCCGCGCCGAGTTCGAAGTAAAGCCCGCGTCGAGTGCGCGGCATCGCGGCGAAAATGAAGGTTTCGCGGGCTGCGGCGCTGTTTCTCGCGCCCAGCACCGCGAACTTTCCTTTACGGGTAGCAAGACGGGAATGAAAGTCTGCCCCAAGTATCAGCAAACATCGGCGAAGGAAGTTTCGCGTTTTGCGCGAGCTTGTTATACCGCGAGCTACTTCCTTCGCTAAAGTCTTGGCGTTTTTTATTCTTTCAACGCGCTTACTCCCAGCACAGTAATTATTTGTTATTTTTCCTGCAGGACTTGAAATAACAGCACCGGACATAAAAAGATGTTTGTAAATTTAATCGTAGTAATGTTAAAAAATGACTCGTCGATTACTTAAGAATCACGATTTTACTTTATTTATTTAGGCGTTACATTCTTTAGAAAATAAAAATAGAAGGAATTTGGGATTTTCCGAAAATGAATATTGTCATTCGCTTCTCACACGCGGAAGCGAGCTCTTCCTTTATCCATCTGAGCTCGAGAAGAAAAGAGTCTCGTTGCCTCGAAAGGGTCGCGGATCAAAGGAGGAGGAACTAATAAATTCCGCTCAGTCGAACCGTTGTCCTGCATATCCAGCGCACAGTCAAAAGCCATAAGCAAGGAGCTGCGCCTCGCGGCACATAGGAAAGCTCCGGGGCAAGCGAGCGAGCGAGCAAGAGAGGAAAACTAAAGACGCGGAGGGGCGGGAGGAAGGGAGGACACGCGCGGGGTCCTCCTCTGGTCCTTAAACCGACAACATAGGAAATCCCCTCTTGGCGAGCCGAGGGAGGGGTTGCCATGGCGACCAGCGCGTGACGTAACCACCCACCCGCCTCGCTGCCGCGTACTCTTTGAAACAAATGAAGACTCCTCTTCTCTCTCGCTCTCGGCCGATCTCACCCCCGCGAGCCACGAACTTGCCTTTGCTCCGCGAACTCCGCTCCCTCTGCACCTCCTTGTTTCCTTCCTTCTCGGTCCTCCCTCGCCCTATCCTCTTCCTTCTGGATCACCGCCGTTGCTCTGGAGGCACTTTTGAGGGATGAGAAAACTAGCGGGAGAGGGAGATGATGTTCCGAGGGGTAAACTCGAGTAAAACTATTGCTCTACTCGAGCTCTACTTCTACGTGTATAAGCCGGCGCAGCATCAGCACCTCGCCAGAGTCTGCCGAGGCACACCTCCTGCACTTCATCTTCGGTTCCTCAGCGAAATGTCAGCCTTCCGAACCGTTAATTCACCGGATCCAGCCTTTAACGAACGAACGAGGCTGCACCTTGCCCAACTGCTGATTATATAACGTCAACGTACTTTTCCATTCAAAGAAATGTCGTTTCACAACATCAAGAATACACAGTTTAGTTTCAAGTGGTCGATAGGTCCACGCAAGAAGAAAGGCCGCGGATACGCGTTGGAAATCCGCTTTTGCAGCATCTACTCGTAGCTCGGAATAAAAGCATCGTTGCGAGGTGCAAAAATGCCAGTCACCATTGTTTTTAGACTCACGCGTCGGGATAACGACAAATATCGTACAGTGAAAAATTCATGGACCGGTTGATGGGATTCGTCCTTCTGTTTTCCATTCGCCTGATACACCCTCCGCATTTCTCTTCAGCCTCCGTCCCATTTTCTTTTACGATTCGCGCTCTCGGGATGATCCTTCCTTTCCCGCTCGAGGGAGGAAGGGTAGCAAAGACCTTCGCGCGAGATTCAATTTATTCCTCGGATGCTCCGACGCCGATTGTCACAATTTCTTTCTTTTCTTGCTCGGAAGAGAAAGGTGGGTGGGGAGGAAGGCAAAAGAGCCCCTCGAAAATATGAGGCGATCGAGGCGGAAAAGCGCAATGCTGAGGCGGAAGCTCAAAATCAAGCCCACGACCTCAAAGCATCTGCAACTTTTGAGCAAATCTATTTTATTGTTCGAAATTTGGGTATCTGATCTGATTAAAATCTTTTACTAAAGCTAAGTTTGTTTCAGTACTTTGTATCAATATCGTTTAATAATATTAACTAGAATGATTAATATTAATGCTGCGGAGAAAGATTAATTTGCAAAAAAACGAAAGAATGTATTCTCGACAAATTTAGCTATTCGAAAAAAATGAGTGTTCTTCTACGCCCGGCAAACATATAAGTGTCAGCGGGACACCTTTGGCATTATCCCCCGTCGGATTGCTTATTTTCGGTAAATACCACTTTGAAAAGCCAATAATGTTGTTTTCCTCATTGTAGCCCGGATATCTGTGCTCCCTTTCTCCTTTCCCGCGTACAAACGTAATCCCTGAAAGCGGGCACAGGTGAGAGCCTAGAGAGAGCACGGGTAGGGGGTCTCCCCTCCTACTTTCCGAAAAAAATCGCGCTCTCACGGCTGAAAAAAGGGGTGCGCGAGATGTGCCAGGTAGTCTCTTCCCTCGAAAACATCAATACGTAGCCAATACTGCGTACCTGCGCAGGGGGAGGGGGGTCATGTATACAGAAGTGAACGCAGACGCTGGCTCCCGGATCAGGTCGAAAATGCGAAAGCCAATTCTCGAGTGCACACGGTGCTTGCCGACGGACTGCGAGTCGCGTCCCGATGAAGCCACTGATTCGAATCCCGAGACGAGATGTGACAGACCCCTGCAGCAGGTATACGGCTCCCTCTTATAAAAGCTGCCTCCCGAAATGATGCCCCCTGATTATTTTTCAAAGATAAATAAGAAGAAAAGATTAAAAAATGAGTGAACATTTGTCGACTGCAATGGCTAAAATAGATTCGATAAACAAGGATGAGAATTTTATTTGCGGAAAACATTTGGATGAAAGTAACTGAAAAAGTAAGTTCATCCGTTGAGCAAGCAGCCCAATAAGTAGCGAGATTTGGATATAAGCTCAGGATGAGGAGCGCTATAACTGCACTCGGCGGAGTCAATGTACCCATAATCCGGTGAATCAACGAGGCTCGAGTTTTCCTCGAGTTAAAAAAGAAGGAAGGAGAGAGGGTACAAGTTCTCGTGGAAATCTCGCGGCAGACTTCTTCCCAAGGTCGCAATAAGAATATTTAGGTCAGGATCGCGACGTAGGAAGTGTAAAAGGAGGCGGAAGTTTGCCGAGAGGAGAGAGAAAGAAGAGAGAGAGGGAAAGCGCGAGAAAAAGCATCGTAGCTCTCGCCGCGCCGGCTTCATAAAGTAAAAGTAAACTCGAGGAGAGGGAAAGGAGAGAGAAAGAGACTCCCTCGAGGCGTCAGCCTTGAACTACATTTTTAATTGCGATTTCCTTGCTCCGCGCGCGCGCGAGACTCACCGTGAAAACAAAGGAGAAACAGTTTTCTCGCCTCTGCCGCAGCTCTGCCGGCTCGTCGTCCTTCTTTTTTTCTCCTCTTCCTCGTCGACTCCTTAACTTTCTCTCTCCCTCGCCGCCCCCTTAAGCAACAAGTAGCGGGTTCATTTAAGACGCGGCGCGTGCTCGCGTTCTTTTGTTCCTCTTTTAAAAGGCTCCGCGAACTTCCGCCGCCCGCCTTTATAAAAGGAAAAACTGTGCCGCTCGCTGCGTCGTTACGCCACCGACGAGGGTAAGTCATTCATGAAAATCTTCAGCGCGGATTTTATTATGTAAATTCATATCCAAGCGGCTTTGCCGGGAAATTCGACTTTTGTGCCGCACCCAACGCCGGCTAAATTCCTGGCCCATTCAGTGCGAAATTTGACCCAGTTTCTCGCATTTAACTGCGTAGGTACTTGCCTGTTTTCCCTTCACTCTTTCCCGCTTGCTCAGTCTGGATTTAACTCATTTTCAAAACTTGCGCCGTGGATATTTTTATTTTTTCCTTCTTTTTACTCGCAACATTCAAATATTTTGTTTACTTCCCTGTGCATTTCAGGTATTTCCGTCTTCAATTAAATTCTTTCGCAGCAAATGGAATTTTATCGAAACAATTCGGGCAGCTTTAAAAGAAGTTTTTCCTTATTAACGCGCAAACGCTAGGAATGTGAATTTGAAAAAGTTTTTAATAATTTGGTCGAATGCACGAGTCCCTGTCCTAAATCAAGTCAGGAAGGTCGCTCGAGCGTACATCAAAGTCGAATAAAAGACAAGCCGATAGGGGGAATATCGTCCCTTTTCCACGAGAGAATCTCGCGCAGTCGTATCGAGCGTTACGCAGAAAGGCCAGAGAAAGGCGCGCGACCGATCATGAATTTATAATTTTCACGCAACGCGCGTAACGCAGATCCACGGCCCGGCTGCTGGCGACGCTCGACTCGTATAAATCAAAATCAGGCCCATTGTTCGGGACGAAACATCCGATACGGCGAAACGAGAGCGAGCGCGACTTGGCAGCGGCGGCGATAATGAAAAAGTCGGTCAAGCCACAGTCTACACAAAACGACGAGGCCGCGCACAGGCCGAAAACGTGCGGAGCCCTGCGGGATGCTAGGAACGCAGGAGGGTGAGGTGCGGAAAAAGGGAGCGACTCGCGCGACCCAGGTAGAAAGGCGCCGAGCCGAGGCGCGCATACATATGTATGCCGCGTGCTCGCGCGCGCGTTCGTCGCGACCCCGCACAATGTATTCAAATTGCAGTAAAAAAGAGCGAAGGGGTTGGGATTTTCCCCGGCGCGGCGATATGGGCTCGCTCTGAAAAAATGCGACAGACTGGTTAACGAAGCGAGATGGTCCATTCAGCCCGCTCAATGGGATGCTGGGACCGACCTGTCTCATCCGTCCCTCCCTTTCTCCCGCTCGGGCACTCTTTCTCTCCTGCTTTCTCTCCGCCGTGACTTGTGTCGAACATATGCATGCGAGCGCTTATGCATTCACGCGCTAACTAGGCAGATAGGCGCTCGCTTGCCATATGCCCGAGGACGGGGAAGGATTTTTGCGCGCGAGCCGCGCAATTTGTTCGGCCCGCGCGTTTTTTTTCGCGTTGCAGCTCGTCGGAGCGCTCCCTCCCCGCTCGACTGTCGAGCCACCCCCGGCACGGCGAGTCATGCGCCATGTATTTCCGCCGTATTCACTGCTTTTTGGCTCGTTGTTATGCGTTTTCGCAAGGGCGAAGATTGATGCGCTGCGCGAATGCGAGCCGTCATTGTGCTCCTGCTTAACGCTCCTCTATCGCCAATTCGCAGGAGGTTTACAAAGGGAGCAGAGTATTGCTTTCCAACAAACCCTAATGCTTTCGATCGACGAGAAAAAACTTTCTCATGCCATAAAATGTTGCTCGATTTTAATAAAAATTTATTAGTTATCTCGACTCGAACCTTCGTTGCGTGCAACTGGAGCGTTCAGGTAAAGAAAAGGTCAAGTATTTCGAGGTACTCGAAGCAGAGGAGTCAGAGCCTGAGGAAAAGAAGGGCGGAAAGGCGGAAAGTCAATAGCGGAGGAAAGGGGGGAGGGCTGCACGGGAGGAGACGCGAGGAGACAGCTGTCGTCTTCGCGGGACTCCAATTAAGCGTGCGTAATCTCCATGCTCGCGTCCCCGACGCCGTGGAGCTCCTCGAAATCCGTTTTATTCGCGCGGCGCAGTTCTTTCGATGCCCGGAGGCGAGCCCCGAGCGCTGGGGGTACGCCGCCTATTCTCTTTGCGGAGCCACCATCAATAACTGATATTCGAATTCCGGCCGAGACGCCGCCGGCAGTCCTCCGATTGAACTTCCGCTGCCGACGCGCGCTAAACAATTTTCCAATAGCCTGCTAGCTCCTTCTTTCGCGGCGGCGAACATAATGGCCCAGACTCGGCTTGAATAGCTGATTATTCCAACGAGCCTTGTTGATTTACCGCTTGCTGCTGGAACTAAATTTTTAAGCAAAATATATATTTTATGTTATCTTTCACTCAATTGCGCAGCTCGGTTTATATAGTTGTTAAATTGTGAAAAATGCAACAGATGTGAAAAAAGAAATAAAAGGTATTAAACGTGCCTAGTAAAAATATGAGACTTTTAAAATTTACATACTTTCGATGCGGAACAAGAGAAATAAAATATTTATGAAGGTAGTCGCGCACATAAGACATAAATCACATAATCCTAATACGAGGCGAGACGAACAACAAAAGGAGCTTCGGTCCAGCGGCGGTGAGCTGCCACGGTGAATTGATTAGATCGGGAAAGCGATCCGTATGCCGGGTAGACCTCCGAGGGATGAAAGAGCCACGTGAGTCTACCTGTCAGCCGGGCTAATGGGAGCGAAGGAAGGGATCCGCGCACGTATCCTCCTAATATCGGCGGGACGCACTGTGCGCGTTGGAAAAGGGCCGAAAGGGCCAAAAGGGGTGAGAGGCGAAATTCGAGATAAGGCCTCTTTTGTGCGCGGGGAGGAAGGAGAAAAATGAGCGAGGCGGAAGCGAGCTAACCCTTTGGCGGTAGGCGATTCCGAGACTCGTGTGATGCTGCGTATGCCGCGAGCTCGGATTCGCGTCTTGAGAACCGCCAAGGCCCCGTGTGACAAACACAATGGGGCCCGAGTCTCGAGCTATAAATCAGTTTATAAAGGGGTTAGAGGAGAGGCGGCCGTTCCACCGAGTTCTCCTTGTCGTTTCCCACAACAACGCACGGATTTCCAAAGTAACTGCAGTTTTACACTCTCCATCATTAATCTGAGGATGCTACAGTTTACGACAGGTACCTATACTTCTACGGGTGCTAGGTTTTCTAATAGATTTTTTATAGTCTCGTACGTGAGCAGGAGCTGCTTTCCAGGCTTCCTGTTTATTTCGGTTCATATGCTCACACAGCGTAAATATCTTATAAATTTACTACGACAAAAATAACATGGACGGTATTTTTATATAAAGTGTTTGAATTCCTGAATAAATTTTAAAAGTTCTTAAAAAAACTTATGAACCAAAGATAAATAACATCATTTTTTAAACGAATAATTTGAATGGTCCCAATTCTCATGCAAGATGTGTTATGAAAGACTTGAAAAATATGATAACATACGTGCTCTAATTAACGGGAAAAATTCTTGTTAAAATAGTTGTAAAGTCTGAAAGAAGAAAATTCATTTAACCCTCTAACGATGAAGGCTAGGTCAAAGACCTCTAACGACGTCTAAATGAATCTAAGAGGAGAAAAACAAGCCGGTAAGAGGGTGCGAGTGAGAGAGTAAAAAAGTTCATTGCACGTTGTGACCCTGGCCTAGAAACAAAAGCGAGAAGAGTCTCCTGAATAATTCAAGTACGCGGAAAATGAGAAAAGAGTTCAAAGTTTCTCCAAAGAATTTTACGCGTACAGCCCCCTTCCAGCAAGCTTTTCCAAGCTCCCCACCTCCCGGCTCACCCCTTGCTTGCCGCGAGTCGATCTCCGTCGCTCGTTATCTCATAAATTACCGAGTGCTCGCGAAGCACTTCCGAGCCCCCGTTCATTCTTTCGCCGACGTCGACTCTCCTCCTCCTCCTCCTCCTCCTCCTCCTCCTCCTCCTACTTCTCTACTGCAGGCGGAACGAGCAAGACGCACCGGAAAAATATTTGCATATCTACTTCATGCGGATTAATTCACGACTCCCGCAATCTCCAGTTCTTCATCGTCGCCCTTTAGTCCTGCGGATTTCAAGACCCATTACGCTTGATCAATCGAATGATTCTCACTCGTACCATCGGATCGTGTACCTTTTCTTTTGCGCGTAAAACGATCACTTTCGAAGACTTTAACAAATAGAATTTACGTTTTTTAACATCCATCAGCCGAGATTTTTATTTTAATCATTGGGTTCAAAAGTACTCAATTATGTCTATAAGAAAATGTCACCAAAGGATCAGTGACGCATCGCGTCTTTCTTTTGATGGCTCCACCTGCTCGAGCGCCCACCATAAAGTTCGGCACCTCGAAGCGCGTAATAAAGGCGTTTCGTTGCTCCTCGAACGTCTCGGGGCCGGAGCTGCTGGCGCATGAAAAAAGGCGCGAACAAAAGGAGCCGGGAACCAGGTCCGGAGAAGACGCTCGATTCAAGCGAGTCGCGGGGGGTGCAAGGGTTCGGTTGAAAAAAAAAATGAGACTCGATCCACCGGACCGAACGCACGCACGGCGAGACAAAGGGGCGCGCGGCCGAGTCGCGGATTCGAACGGCTGCCTTTTGTCTTTCCGTCTTGATTTTTCGTCCATTGTTTCGGCCGCGGGCCCTCTTTGTCGTTTCTCGGATTCGCTATTCGTCCCTTTTTAGCTCGTGGACTCGACTCCTTTTCTCGCCGTCACGGACTCGCGCCAATTTGCTCGTTGTTTGTCCCCGCCGTGAAATACGATACTGCTCGCGCGGGGAGTCGCGACTATTGTTTTCCGCTGCCTCTGGATACTTTTTCACGGTTAATGCAGAATATTCAGATTTTCGTGTAAATATTTTTCGTGCTCTTTATTTTGGTGCATAATAGCGGCTATATTATTCTATGCAAAGGAGAATATTTTTTAAAGCAGCTACTGCATTCGCTTCTCATTCGATTTGCATAAGAAGATCGCGGCTTGAGAGCGGTGCCTTAAAAAGGGCACAACAGCTCTCGCGAAATTCGTTTTTAGGGACGAGTCAGAAGCACTTCCGAGCACTCTCGGAACGGCCCGATCGAGTGCAAAAATCGGGAGTTTTAGAGGGAAGAGCGAGAAGGTGATAAAATGGCAGACCATAGACGGAGCGGCATCGAGCGGTCAGGTCATGCACGGGGCTGGGGCTGGGGGGGTGTGGGGGTGTGCAGGGGGGTGTGGGCAAAGGCCCGAAAGCGGCAGGGGCGCCGCGGTCGGGGAGAGGGGCTGCGCGAGAAGAAAAGCCTGGGGTTGCGTAGCTACGGTTGCGCGCGCTTGCGTGTGTGCGGCTCGGTCGGCGCGCGAGGACCACGAGATCAATATGTATGTCGGGGGGATGTGGACGCTGGTGCGGCGGGTTGGGGGTGGCCGGCGGCCCCGGCAGCTGATTGGCCAGCGGCCACCCACGCGGCCACGCCCACTCCCACACACGCTGTCTTGGCCCCCCTCCCCCGCCGCCGGTGCGCGCGTAACCGCTCGCTCTCGCCCACGGGACAGGAGTGCTAGCTCTTTCCGCAAGCCCCTACCCCTCTCCGCCAGCCGCCTCTCCCTCTGGGCCACCCCTGCCCCCGCCGCCTCTCCCCGAGAGCTCTATCTGCCGTACTTTCGTCCGAAGCTCTGGCTGTGGCTGGCTGCCTCCGAGCCGGGGGGAGAGCCTGACGCTGTTACCGAATTCGGTGGAATCATCGAAAATTGAAAACCGCCGAAGCCTGCACACGCCAGCCACCCCCGCCCTCGGCCCCGCATTCGACCCCCGCCTCGACCCCCGCTTCGACCCCCGCATTCGACCCCCGCAGCGCGTTAGTCTCGGCAAGAGGAGGAGGCGAGAGGAGCGAGATGGAGCACTTCCCTAGCGATTTTATAGTGTTTTTAAATCGTCGGGGGTGGCCCGGGCTTCTTTTCTTTATCCTCTGTTTTTTCCTTTTCTGCTGCTGCGCGTATCGCGAACGTTGCCTACCTCGAACTTTCACGTTTGTTATGGACATTTTACTAGAAACAACCATTGCTTTCAACATATTTTTTTTTCAATACAAATTTTGTTTTTCCACTCATACTCATAAAATATCTGTTTTCCAAGTCAAGTATTATCGTAGTATACCAATTCTTTTCAAAAGAGCTCAATTTTTTAAAAATACACTACAACAATTTACGTTGCAGGTAAAGGTTGGAAGTGATTTGGGATAGAGGCCATTCTAACTTGCGGGATTTCATAGTCGTATGCCATACATTTTTATGAGGCTAAATGATAATAATTATAAAGCTAATTGGAATGAGTTTTATTAATTTACGCATAAGCTTTACCCTTCCAATTTTTTTGTTTTCGATTTTTCGGGTAGCACATGCCGCACATTAGGTACAGAATTTGTGCTCACCGCAGAATAGCAAAAAATTAAATCAATTGTTTGCGTATATTTAGTGAATACTGAAGGGACTTCTAAGGCGAGAAACAAGCTTCTTACGCATTCGCAAACGTTACTTCATCGCAACAAATTTCGCATTTATTTATATTATAAGTTTTAATTAGAAATAAAATATTTGATTTGAGCTCGTATACTATTAGAATAACAGTCGCGTCAATAGTTCGGGTAATAAAAGCTCCATGAGCTAGCCGTTACACGAAGTATTCCAGAAACGCAAATGACGATGATGTAATAAGAGTGCAAGCGTGGAATAGCAATTAAAATCATAGCTTAATCGCACATCCAAGAGATTTTGAGAGTCGAATGTTGGCTCGCATTAAGAGGCAATTCTGGACTACGTCAGCCGCTCGTGAGAAAGACGTTGAAAGATCAAGACCCGGTAAAACTTGAACCGATGAAAGTTTCAAATAGCGTCACTCGTGTGCGCACAAGCCGGGCACTAATCGTTAGCAGTGAAAAGCGCGCGTCTCTTGAAATATTTATTTTCTCTCCCCTTGCAATACGCTCAGCGTTGGTCTTGATCGCCGAAGCACGTAATCTCGTTTCTCGCCTGGCTCTCCTTATCATAATGGAGAAGAAGAATCGGTGTCGTTCTCCGCATCTTTTTGCGCGGCTTCTAACGCGAATCGACGAGTTGAGGATTATAGGGGCTTCTCGCGCCGTGAAATCACTACTTCTTCCTAATCGCGTTTTGAATCGCACCCTGTTTAAGGCAAATATACATGTCGATTGATTTGTTTGTTCAACACTCTTATTTATTTTAACGACATCAGACTCAATTTAAATATTCTGTTTAAAATTGATCGTGTATAAACATAGAATATACTAAAGTCATTAAAATTAAACTTTTGATTATCATAAAATGCAGCCAATTTTAAAAGCAAACTATTTAAAATTATCTTCGAAATTTATATTCATAGGATAATATCCAATTGAATTTAGAAAAAGTATAACACCTTAAATGTAGGTGATCTCGCGAGGAAAATGAGAGCAAAGGTTAAGAAGTAAGACCGAAAGCGAAATCGCCCGAAAAAAAGGAAACAAAGAGGGAAAAAAGTGGCAAGTGCAAAGAGTTATCTCGACAAAGTGGGAAAACTTAAACTACTAGTTGACTCTCCCCTTTCGCGGCCCGTGCGCGAGATGAAAAAGGTAGGAAGAAAAAAGCACCTTGCTCCCTCCGTCTCTCGCTTGCACCCGCAAGACGTCGTTTTCATTCATAATTAGAGCAAAAAAAGAAGCGAGAGGGCGAAAACTCCTCCGGCGGTGTGGCGCCGAAGAAGCCGAGGTTGGCCGCGCGGGAAGGAGAGAAAGAGTGCCGTCGCTTACTACGACGGCCTCGTAGTGGAAAGAAAGAGTCAATGAAGAAAGTGGCGGCGGTGGTGGGGCTCTGCTGCTCAATGAATAAGAGAAAGAGGCGAGAGCGCGGGCTGTTGCACCTCCGCGAGGGAGGAGGGGGGCGGAGGGGGGAGGAGGGGCTGCTCGCGGAGGATCTCTTAAAGACTTTCGCCATTCCGTTAATTTTCTTCTTAAAGTGGGTTAAATTATTTTACGAGCCCCGCCGCGGCGGCTTTATTCCACCGGCTGTGCTCTACATAAGCCGCTCGTCGTCGCCCGCGACGGAGAAGCGCGTCTTTTACGATGCGCGCGAACGGATTTTACGCCGCGTGACATATGTAACTCGCCGTAATCGCCCTAACGATATTCTACTAATTATGACGACTGTTTACCGTGACGCCCGTCGCGCAAATTGCATTTTATGCCTCTTTCAAATTACCTGCGACTTTTAAACTGCAGGTAGAAACGTTCCTATTAAGTGAGGACCAATTGCTTATTTATATTCAATAATAATTTTTATTTCCGCGATGAATTTAATAAAGATGTTCTTTCGGTAATTGAAAATAATTAGGGGGGCGGAGAAGCGAGGAATTCGTTGCGATCTTTTAATCGAAACAAACAAGCAGTCGCAAGAAGGCGGGCAGCTATTCCGATAATTTATTATTCATTCCAGTGAAAGTAAAAAGTGGTGCTGAGTACGTGAGGGAAGGCAGGGCCCGCGGACTCCGAGACACGGCCATCAAGGCCTCGGCGGGCAGGAGGGAGGCAAGGAGGGAAACAAGGAGGGAAACAAGGAGGGAAAAAAGGGAAAAAGGCGAGTGCCGGTGCGCTCGGCGCGGAGAGTTTGGCTAGGTATGCCGCTTCGGAAAACACGGGGATGGACCGCGGTCGGATTGGTCGAGCAGCCGGCCGGCCAATGGCGTTTCACCCCCGCGCTCGGCCTCCCTCCCGCCGCTCCGCGGCGCGGCGAGAGCGAAGGGTGCGCGTTGCCATGGCAACCGGCCGCCGACGTGTACGCACACACTAGTCCGCGGAGCGCCCCTTTGGACAAGCCCAATCGATCGAGGTGTGCTGCCGGCGCCGCTGCCGCCGCTGCCTCCGCGGCAGCCGGCCGGACGAAACTCACCCACTACCCCTCAGCCGCCCTTTCGCCCGCAGAGGCTCGAGGGGGAGCGGCGCTTGTTATTCGAAGGCTGCCGCCGCCCGCCGTCGCCCGCCGACGCTGAATATATATCCCCTCGCTCCGTCCTTAGCCGCGGGTTGAATGTGACATAGTACCACCCCGGCCTCCCCCGGCCTCCCCCGGCCTCCCCCGGCCACCCCCGCCGCGTCGAAAGTGCGCTCCTCTCTCCCTCTCACTCCACACCTGCTGCCGGCACGTACCTATATAGCGCCGGAGCGAGAGGGGTGGCTCCGCGAGGGTGGCTCGCGGAGGGAGAGGACTGCGGCTCGCCTCGAGTCCGGGGGGTCCGGGGAAATGCCGTGTGCCGTGGACAGAAATCAATATAAGACGGGCTTCCCGCCCGTACGTGCGCGCGTCTCTCTCTCTATGCACCTACTCCCTCGCTGCCTCCTTCTCTCTCCCTCTAGGCTGGACCAACACGCGCGCAAGAGCTACGACCTGTACGTGTGCGCCAGCCGAGGAGCGAGCGAGACAGACTATTTGCACGCAAGCAAACCAAGCATTTCTGTACAAGCCTGTGCCGAAGCCGAGGCCGAAGCAACCCCGACGACCCGACCCGATACCTAACGGGTGTCTCTCTCTCTCTCTCTCTCGAGCCATAATCCTCTCGCCTCCTCTCTCTTCCTTCTTTGCTGCAGCTATGCCCTACAGCTTCGAATATTTTATGTTTTGCTTCTTTAGCCATTCATTTTTAAATCACCAAAGTAGCGTCGATCAGAAAGCTATAATTTACAACATATTATAATAATAAAGTCGCGCTAGTGTAAGACACTGCAAGTCCTCAATTTTCGACAATCTTAAGCTTTTAATTTTCGGAATGACGAAACTTCGCAATACCTTTAAATTTAATCCAGACAGAATTTAAAACAAACTTTGATCTTAAAATATTGCCTTTAACGTTCTCTATTTTAATTTTTCGTTCGCTACATATTTTTTGTAAGTACCGAAAGAGAGACAGGGACATGCGAACGAACTCGGCGGAGATCAGAGCAGTGTTTACAAATAACTTTCTACAAGTCGAATTCCACTCGACGAAAGCGATTAAACCACGCCATTCGAAATTCCACCTGTCGAGGGGTATTTAATTGCGAGATCCGTCTGTAATTGATTGCGTTACGATACGCTAAAAGTAAAAATTTGTCCTTCGTTACTCGATTTGAAATTGCTCTTGTGTCTTTTTCTCTGAGAATCTATTATTTGTGAAATTTCATGGGTCTCTCTAAATCAAAAATATCTTTGCGTTGTTTACTAATAGAAGTGCGCAACTATGTTTACAAAAAAAATTTTGTTACTTCCGTGTGCAAACATTTTTTTAGTAGTTTTAACTGTGAATGTCGTCGGCAAAAGTTAATCGAGGAAAAAAGGATCAGTGATCAACTCGGAAATTATTATAAAAAATGCAGGCATGTTTTTAAGTAGTCATCGTCTCCTCCCCCGTTATTGCCACGCTCGAATTGACGATTAGACGTACACGGGTCGGCTGAATAATTAGGGGGCGCTAACCCCCGCGAGTCTAGGGCAAAATTTACGGTGCAAGATAGCCGCGTGATCCGAGCCTATTTGTAAGAAGGTAATCTCGCTATCGACGATTAGTCTTAAACTTCATTAGCAAATCGACTCTTAAATTTGCATCTTTTGCTTCCACCGAGTACTAATTAGAGGAGAATTTAATTTCTGAACGGAAAAAATTCACTATGGCACTAGAAATAAAATGTTGAGTAAGAAAAAATGGGCGTTCGTTTTTTTAAAAGAAACCCAAGTGTTGAATGACGAAGCAGGCAGGAAGAATGTTTTACTCCGACGTCAATTTCGTCGAACATTTTTTATACGCAGCGCGCAACTCGAAAAGTATACCGGAAAAAAACGAAGCTCATCTATTTTTTGTCAAGCCCGCTCGGTAAAATGCAAATGGCCCTCGAAATGGCCCTTCGCTGGCGCGGCTCTCCCCCTTTACGACTGATCGCCGCGGAGTGCAAAGGAGGGAAAGCAGCACGCGTGGATTCGTTATCGAGGCCCCAGTCAATATTTCGATATGCAAATGGCGCGCCGGCGATTTTGGCCCTCTTTTTTCTTCCCGCCGCGCCACGCGGACACCCGTTGTGTCGCTACTCGCTCCCAAGCACCGTATATAGCGGGGGGATCGATAGAGGGACAGCGAGCGTGTGGGGCGAGAAGAGCAGACCGAACGGGGGAGAGGGAAAGAGAGTCCGCATCCCGCGGATAAGAGAACGGCATCCATAAATTACGACTCGCGGGCTAAAAGTCCTGCGGGTCCTCCTTCGCCCTCATCCCCCAGACTAGCGGATGCCTCGGGGTAGGCGTGCTACGAAACTATAAATTTCCTCGTTAAGTTGTTTAGCCCCTGACCGTAAACAAACTCCCGATAGTCTCCATTTTCCGTCTTTCCTTCTGTTCCTCTAAAGGCGCTGCTTCTTTTTTCTACCTTTATTTTGCTTACTTCGAATAATTATTCAATGGATGTACGTTCTTTGGAAATTTTCGCGATCGCCAAGAATCTGAATGAGTTATCGACAGGGTAGTCGCGCAAAAACAATTGGATTATTAATGGCCACCGCATGGAGGCTTGGCTTGGGGTAACTTTCGGCATGGACGACGACAAAGGGGTTGAACTACTGCTATTGCAGAAACTGCTCGGTACATTTTTCTATTTTTTCCTCACTATTTTGCAGTTGCTATTTTACAATTTATATTACGTTAAATTTATTTTCCGGCAGCACATAAACAATTCATAATGAGGACAGTGTAATAATAAGTAGAAGTAGGTAGAATAGTACAATAATAAGAGATAATAAATGGCTCGATTATTCATAAACTAACGATATAAAATAATGAAAAAATTAAAAAAACAGTTGCATAATACTACAGAAAATTATTAAAAAGTTACTACAACATTATGGCATAAAAAAAAGAATAAAAACTATTCATGTTAATAAATAATAATATAAAAATTAAAATGAAAATGATCCCTAGATGAAGTAAAAAAGGAAAATAAAACTTATTCTTGAAATTAAAAAATATCAACTTTTTTCTCAATTGCAATATCTAATTTGTGATAATTACAAAGGCACTAGAAGACTATACATATTTCTGGTAGATTTTGAAGAAACAAAAACATTTTGAAAATAAAAAGATTGATAAAACACGAAGGATCAAAAATCAGTTCTTCATTTTTCCGATATTATTGTAAACAACCTTTTACAAAAAAGAAGGGACGTGGAAAAAAAGCAATCGCAATCGCAAGGATAGCGCGCGGAATTGGAGAAAGGCGAAAAAAGCATATACGCAAATACGCAAGAGAGCCGTAGTGGAAAACGGTAAAGAAAGAAAAGGAAAAAGAAAAGGAAAGAAGCTGGGAGATAGGGAGGCAGAGGGAAGTTGAAAAAAAAAGCGGCGTGGGCTAGGAAAGATACGAGCATAAGGATGAGCGAGCACGATGCAGGACAGGCGAGAAACGAGACAAAGGAACTTCCTCTGGGAAGCGAGAGCTGCGAGGAGCGGGCGCGGGCGGAGAGGGAAAAATGCAAAAAGAGGGCCGCCCGCCGCCTCGTCGTCGACATCGCCGTCGTCGTCGTCGGTGCTTCGCGAATCGGAAAGTGTGGGCGTCGTGAGAAAGGGAGGGTGGAAAGAGAGAAGGCAGACTGCGCGCGGCGGGGGGAGGGGGGGGGCGAGCGTGAGCGGGATTCGATTCCACTGAAAAACTGTACGTTTTTCTCGCCGATAGAATGGCCGGGACGTCAGCCGAATACATTATGTGTTTTCTACCCCTGGGGCTAGGATATTGAAATTTTTAATATCGAGGGTGGCTGCCGCCGCTACCGCCGTCGCCGTCGCGAGGAGGCATCGAGGGGTTGCTCTCTCACACAAGAGAAAGAGAGAGAAAGAAGGGTCGAAGAAAAAGCTCGACGTCCCTCCATTCTGTTCAGCTTCTCTCTCGCTCGCTTCCTTCATATTCTCTGGACCCTTCTGCAAAGTCCCCCGCGCTTTCCTTATTTTTCTCCGGATATATGCCCAATATATAACGTGTCATATACGCCGTGCAGATCCCCGGACGACTTTTCTCTACGGCTCTCTGCCGCATATACACGCACGGCTGTGCACGAATATTCTATATATGTATCGTCTCTTCGTTTTCTTCGCCATTGCTCCGGATGTGTCGTCATTACTTTGTCTTTCCAACATGCTAAGCTCTTTCGCTCATTTTGCTTTTCTTCTTTCAATTTTTCAATAATATCTTACTATCCTATTATTTCTTATCGCACATCGCTCTATATTTTTTCCCATTTATGTACGGAAGCTCATTTTACAGAGATTGTCTTGCTGATAGCAGTTGTATCCAACGCATGAATTCTAAATTCGTATACAATCTAGTAATTTGTTTTTTCAACAATAAATAATCAAATAAATAAAAATTTTGAATGGAGTATTGTTTAACGCATCCGTCCGGATGGATTTTCTGCGAACCATTTTTATACGAAAGAGGTTCAGATTCTTATATTGGCATTAAACAAGGGCGAAATAATTCTTTAACACGCAATGTCCGTAAATTTATTAGCAAAGTTCAGCGGTATTCTCGGCGGATGCGGCTGTAAATAATAAAAAGATCTGGTAAAAGCCGGGCGATTCGATCGGAAAGAGCCAGACGCGCTTGCGATTTAACGGCATAAATCAAAGTCTGCCAGGTCTATTGACGGCGCATACTTTCGCGCTTCGCCTCTAATAAATTCAAACATCCGTTCCGCGCATCCTTTCTCCATTATTCGCGGGCGCGTATCGAATAACGCCGACTCCGACAATGGCGCGTGCCCGCGCGCGCACAGTTTAGCCGAAACGGAAGCGACAGAGCGGCGCGGCGCGGCGCGGGGCATAACGGTCGAGTTGAGGCTGGCGGACGGTCCGATCCAGTTTGTCCGACGGGGCGGATCGCGCCCGGCTCGCGCCGGCGGGCGCAGGTGTGACCAACAATCGCCGGCCGGAAGCCCGTACCTGCGCCGGGCGCGTCCCTAGGGGACATCGCGATAATTTGGTCAAGCGGCCGGCGAGCGCGCGCGTGCTGTCCCGTGCTCTTTTTTGTCGCGCGCGACCGAGGACTCCTCCTCGGAAATCCGGGGCGCGTACTGACCCTTCGGGACTCACCCCTTTCGCGGTCAAAACAGGCGGAAACATCGCCGGACCCTCGTACATCATCGCGCGAAATTTTCCGGCCCGGCGTCCCCGGAGGCGCACCAGTTGATAAATCACCGGGGCCTCGTAAAACACTCACCTTTATCTAATCGGCCTCGGAGCGCTAAATCTTGTTTTCGGAACGAGGCGAGCGCGGTCGGGCCACTCGGGGGCAGGCGCCCGAATCTTTTTTAATAATCGCCCGATGCGCTCGGTCTGTTTGCTACTTCTTTTTCCTCACTCGAGTGTTTGCTGTCGCGTCATGACTCCGTTTGAGAATCTTAATCCTTTTCGCACACGCTGACCTACTCAACTGTCCGAACATCAATTTATTAGTTCAACAAGAGAATGCTTAATTTTTGCACAAGTGTGCAGGCTCGATGGCAAACGGTGACTGAAATTTCAGTAACAAGCACGACACTGCGCGGAGCGGAAAAACAAAGGAGAACGTTCAGTATTCGCGGAAGGTCGAAAATAAAAAAATGCAGCGAAAAAGGAGCAACTACTCTCGGTCGTTATATTTGCTCGACGTATTCTTCGACGCGAGATTACGTGCCGGGGATCGCGGCATCGCGCGTCGGGGGGAGTGCGCCTCCCGCAGTGTTAGCAGTCTCGGCGTGCAGTGGTCCCTCTCGCTTCCTCGGCTCGCTGCTCGCTCGCTCCGTCCTCCAGCCCGGAGGAAGGCGCGGGGCTGCGGGTGTGGGTGCTCGAGCTGTGCGCTCGGCGCTCGTTACAGGGCCTCCTTTACCCTGCAGATTCAATATTCTAACCAAAATCCCCGGGGCTAAAGGGAAACGCAAAACTTTCCAGGCCAGCGCCGGGGCGGCGTCTCGTCGGTCCAAAATTTCCCCGCGTAAACTCGCAGTCCACACACGGCGCGCGCCAGCCAGCGGCAAAGCCGAGGGAGGGAGAATTACTTGACGGACTCGACCTGCCGCGCAAAACCGTCTACTCTTGCAGTTTGCCTCGCCGCCCGCCGTATAATCCTGAGCTCCTCGGCCCGATTTTGACGGGCGCACGCGAGCGCACGCCAAGGAGCGAGAGCTTAGACTGCCGCCCGCTTTCGCGCATATTTTAATGATAATGCCGCATTTGCTTTTTATCAACGGATGCCTCATTTTACGCTTTCCTCCCTAAATTTCATTCCACAAATTAGACTGCAAGTTTCGTTGCACTTATTCGAATTCAACAAATTCATCGCGGCTGATTTTGGATCTTTTAGCCTCCTTTGCAGAAACTGCGGTATCTCGATCGTTCGTGCTTATTAACCGCGTCTACCGTGCAGATAAAGCAAGAAACTTTGGGAAGCGGGAGCACTCGCGTGGCATCCAGCAGGGCAAAAAAAGCCGGAGCTTCAAGCCACCCCCTCGTTGGAAGCGCGGAGAAAAACCTCGCGTAGCACAGCTCCCGCGCATTCCTTATCGCGATAAAATTATCATTCACCCTCTAATCCGGCGAAAAAGCGTTCAGTGGGACTGTGGGCGGGGCGGGGAGGCGAAGGCGCGCGGAAAAGGAAGAGAAATGGACGATCCCCGCGGCTCTGGTCTGAACTCTGGAGGCTCTCCCCCATCGCGAGCGGGCCGCGGGAGGAAAAAAGCGAAAAAGCGTAGGACTCGACCAATCAAAGACATTTGTTTTATCGGGGCTGGGGATAAAAGCGCCACGCCACCCTCACGGCGCCCTCGACTCTTTATCGGCAGGTTTATCGGCAGGTTTATCGGCAGGAAGGCTTTGCCGGGCGTATATCTCGGCGGGTGCACATAGCAGGACGCGAGCTTCCGCGCGGCGGCCTCGGGGCTATGGCTTCTCCCATCTTATTCTCGCGTGGGCGTGTATGCGTGATATGGATAGGCAAAATGTACCGACAGAGAGAGGCAGAGAGAGGGTGGCGTGCGGTTGGCTCCGCTCGCTGCGGGAAGCTGCTATATATGTGCGCCACTATGTGCCAGTATAAATATAATACCTGGCATGGCGTCTTAACGCGCTCAAGCACCCGAGCTGTATATACGTGTGTGTACACGGGCTTCGCCTCTCGCTCCCTCCAGCTTCACCTTCTTGAGTATTACATTCGACGTTATAATAACGAAACGTCTACTCTCTCGCGGAGAAAGCTCTCTTGAGCTCAAAGCTCAATTCCGGCCGTTTCCACCCCCCGTGACTCGAGCTACCTTTTGTGTATATAGCATTTAAATTAAAAGCTACTTTCAGATGTTTCATCGCTTGGGAAATAGTTCGCAAAACATTAGCACTCGAGATAATATTCCGAACATGATGATAAAATCTGCAATCTAAATAAATTGCAGTTTCTCGTATAAAAAAGAGAGACATTTTGCATCTTGAACGCCATAACTATAGTGATATTCATACAAAGACTGGCTAAAAATAAAATAATTACTAATATAATAAGGTACTGTAAGACTCTGCATTATTATCCGGGCATCGAATGACAAAAAGTGACGCGCGTGTAGTTGAGTCGACAAATTATCGTCATTAGCGGATGCGTCGGTGTACGAACAAGCAGCACGGGCGGAAGGCACGCTAATTCCACGGAGCCCGACGCAGCTTCGACGCGTAATGAGGCGCGATCCGATTTCGCGACTCGGTCGCGCAAGCGCCGACTTTGGTATTTCGATACGTTTCCGTAAACTAAAGATGAGCTTCGCGGGACTTTTCGCGGAACGTAACATAACAAGAGAGACAGCCGAGTCGAAACTGGGCGGGTTATTCCCTGCCTAGTGCGAGCAGCCATTTTCTTTCCACAAGGTATTACCGAGAGATTTTCGGAAAAATAGGATACTCGGCTCGGTTGTACCATTGTTGCTTTCTCGATAATGATGGACTTGTGCTAAAAGTTTCGTGCCTCTCCTGGAGGTAAAAGTTTAACATTAACAAGATTTCTCCCTTTTCCCTACCTTTTTGTAGAATTCAATTATTTTTAAAAAATATTAAATTAATAATTTTTTGTTCGATAAGATTAAATAAATTTCAGAGAGTCATGTTTGAATAGTATTTAATCATAAATGCAGAGCGGTACATAAATACAGAGCGATCGAAGGGTGGCCCGGAATCGACGTTTGACGCGGCTCTAATGAGGTGCCAAGGTTACGAATGCGCGAGCGGGCGCTCGCTCCGAGGGTCGACGGAAAATCGGTCGCGAGCTTCAGGTAGTCTAATTTTTAATGGGACCAACCCCCTTTTTTCAGGGGGAGGGCCAGAGGGGGAGAGGATAGGGGGTCTCCGCAGCGCCTACCTGAGTCCCGAAGAAAGGAAAGCTCTGCGTAGGTACGCGACCCAGGCTTTAGCAGCTCTCGCACTCTTTTCTGGGCGCGAGATTGAAATTCAAATGAGACCGCGAGGATATTCTAATTCCGGGTTTGGCAACCCCTTTTTTGCATATCGGGGCCCACGCAGCTGCCTCTCCCAAATTGTACGCGTGCCTCGCTCTCCCTTCGCTCGTCGCGCGACGCTCCTGTTTTCCTTTTTTTGCTCTCGCTCCACGTCATCTCCCTCGTTCCGTCGCTTTTTTTCAAGCGTGTTTTCAGCGCTCGCGATCGCGGCTCGCGTCGGATCCGCAACAATTGAGAATCGGCACCGCGTACCGTGCGCGCGTATACCTGCTGCCGATCGATTCATTTGAATTTCAATACGCCAAAACTTTTCTCTCGCTCCAGCGTGTAACGACGCCGAGGAGAGCGAGCTGCGCCTGTTGGAGCAGTCGAGAGCTGCGAAATCAAAACACTTCCGCGAGACCCTAAACTCTCGAGGAGCCCGCTAAGTGCTTTCTCTTAACCGACTTTTCATTTCGCTTTTACCGCCATCTTCTTCGCGGCTACCTAGACACCTGCCTTCGCACCGACATTCGATACATACATTTTCATTCTGCTTTCTTTCTTTTACAAGCTTCTTTAAAAAATGCCTTAAATATGTTTTTTGATGGTACTTATAAATTTATTTGTCAAATTGCAGATACTCGCACTACTCGCAGGCGCAGGGCGACTCGGCGAGTCGTCGGAATTAGGCGGTGCGGCTACGTCAGGTTCCGCTTGAATTCGCGGAGCCGCGGGACGGCAAAGTTGAGCGTCTGACGAAGCGAAGGAGGCGGCTGCCTTGGCGCGAGTCGCTTTGCATAATCAAATCCCTCAAGAATGTCGAGGACGCATCGTCGAAGCGAGCAGCAGCGGCCCCGAAAATCCGGAGAGCGCGGAGCTCCCGAAAAATGCGCGGCGCTTTTTCGCGGGGGCCCGCGCCACTCTCCCCGCGTTATATTGCCGAGCCTCCCGTGAAATTCCGCGGATAACTCGAAAACGCTCGTAGGCCTTTTACGAGGGCAGCGTGACTGTGCTTGGCGCGCGAGCGCAGGGCGCACTTGATTTATCGCGCGAGCGCCTGAGCCCGAAAACAAGCCGAGTCAGGATTTTAATGCCTCCAACGGGAAGATTTCCCAGGCGCACTCTAGCCCAGGCTCTCGTGCCCTTCGTTATAAATTGCCTGTTAATAAACTTTTTGCCTTTCCAAATTCCTGATACTTCAAAGTAATGCTCTTTCATTTTCCGATGAAAGAGAAAATTGAAGGCTAGTTTGGCAAAAGTATTAAATCAACATTATGCGCTTATATTTCGCGTCTGGCAAAACATTTACTCTAAAGGCCTCTCACCTATCCGTCAGCGGCTCACCCCGATATTAAAAAAATTCAAATTTGATACCGGCGCTCGATCGCATAAAAACACAGCGACATCCGCGGATTCGTAATTGATTGGATGCGGGCTCCTGCGCCGTAATCTATATTTATGAACGAACAAACAAAATCTTCGCCGCGGGATCTCACGTCTGATGTAAGTCCAACAAAAGCCTTCGCCAAACACGCGGCATTATAATAATTCTCCCATTTGCATATTCGAATTTGGATCGGTTATATAAATTGGCCCGAGTCGGGTCCTCAGAGGCACGCGGAGCCGGGGCCACTCCCTCGAGGAAAGAAAAAGCGTGCAGGGCGAGGAGCCCCAAAAATTCGGCTAGAAGCGAGGGGGTAGATAGCACGTGGCACGGAGATAAGGCCAGACGGGCGTCAAAATGGGCGCCTAAGCCAGCCCTGCTTCCCGGCTCGCATACAACTCTAACGGGATTTTCGATCGTGGGTGGGTCGAGCGCGCAGGGGAGCGGGGCACGGGGGCGAGCCAGGATCCCGGAGTCCTTCAAGATGGCGGCTACGTAAGGGATGCTTTAGGGCGCGCACGCAGGGAGGTAATATATCAGCCCGGGCGCCCGGAGGAACGCCAGCCCCAACGCCAGCCCCAACGCCAGCAGAAACGCCGGGAGGAGGGAGAGCCAGATGGATATGCGCATTTGGACAAGTTGCTTAGTCAAAATGACTCTTGCCTTTTCTACCTCGCTCTTTCTAGTCCCTCATAAACAATCCTTTCTTATTCATTTATTATTGTCATTGACGACATTCGCTGCTTCCACTTGGATTACCGATGTTTTTTAAAAGAAATTTTTAATTATTATAAAACTTAAACTAGAATTCGCTATTTCATTCAGTTTCTAATAAATTTAATAATAAATCTAAATAAATAATAAATATAAACACTATTTTTTAAGTTTAAATAACTTACTACCTTGATTGAAAAGCATTATAAAATAAGGTATTAAATTGTTTTTATCCAATGAATTTTGATATTATTTTAAACGAATTTGACTTTTCGGCAATATTATATATACATGCTCAGATGTAGAATAACAATTTGCGTTGAAAAAAGACATTTTTTAAAATAAATTTTCAGCTTCTGGTCATAAAGTGCATACATAACAACGAAGTACGAGTCGAAATATAGCATTGTTATGGTTCCTGCGACAAAAAGTTTGGCAACAAAGACCGTTATTATTCTTTATTTATTGCAAGAGGAATTACCTTTACCCAGACTATTCTATCAAATGAAAATTATCGATCAAATATTTAACGGGCTTTAAAATATTTGAAAAGAGGCTGCATTTTTATGAGACTTTCAAGTAATTTAATCGAACATTTGCAACATATCGGCTTTTCTGAAATACAATAAATTTTTCATCTCAGCAAAATTGAATGAGAGTGCAGTATTGGTGTATGGATGTTATTTAAAATAGGATGAAAGTGCAATTTGAGAAATTCAAATAAATTCGCTCAAGTATTTGATATATTGGAAGAAAAATTCCTGCATACTCCTCGGGCGTGACTCCGTATCTCCGGACTCTCGAACGTACTTGTAGGTGCGCAGGCGGCGCAGGCGGCGCAGGAGCCCCGGAGCGACTGTCGTCCGCGTCCCTTTCTCGTCCCCTCGAGCTTCCCTTATTCCTGCCTCGCACCCTCTGGCCCGGCTCCGGCGCCGGCATCTTGTCGCTCGACTCGTTTCCTCCTCGCACACGCGCGCACACGCCCCGTATAGCCCAGGGCTCCGTTTTCCGAAATAGCGACTCTAGAGATTGATGCGCGCATATATTCTCCTCGGCCCCAACTCCCCTCGCCACCGCTCCCTCTTAGGGAGGACACGCGGCACCGAACCGAACGGGAGCGTCGCCTTATCTGACAGGGCTGCCACTCAACGAGCGGGGGAGGGTATTTTTAAGGGAGCCCGGGGACGAGGTCCGAGCTAACAGCTATCGGGAGCTTTGTCGGAATATCCTAGCGAGGCCATCAATAAAAACTAATTCGATATCCTGTTTGCGCACGTCTCTTGTAAATATTGTCTTTTTTCCACCCAAGTACATAAAAGTTTTCAGCTGAAAAACTTTATTTCAATTACTGAAAAAATTACAGTCAAAAAATGAAATGCATGCCACTGTAATTAGTTTTAAGTTTAATAGCACGCAAAAGTGGGTTAATTTAAAAAGGTGCTACGGCAGATCTTGACCGAGCTAACTCTAAAGGCGTATCCTCCTTTTCTCTTAATATCCCTCAAAGAAAAATGCGAAGAAAATTTTTCTCTTTTCACCAAGACGAGCTTAAATAAGGGGGAAAGGGGAGGATTGCAAGCTCGTGCGCAAAAAAGCTCCCTCTCCCCCGAAGCTGCTAATTAAAAGCGCACCATGTGTCTTTCCGCTAGCTGGTCGCGAAAAATAAGCGCAAAAAGCCATCTTTTCATGGCTCTTCCTCCCTCTCTTTCTCTCTTTCTCTCTTTCTCTCCGCCTCCCTCTCCCTCCGCGGGTAGCGCGCGCCTAAGCGGCAGCCAGCCGGCGTACACCCGTAATTATCGTCCAAGTGTTCTTTAAAGAGCGAATTACACGCTCGATGTTTGCCTCGTGCTCAAAGCTTTTCATTCGCCGCCGTGATTTTTCCTCTCTCTCGCTCGTTCGACTCGGCTGTACTACTCGAAAAAAAAGTGAGTGCGGTGGCACGGCGCGTGCAGGCGCAGCGCGCGATATCACGGACCGTCTGTTTTTCTTTTACGCCTCGCGGAACTTTTTTCCTTTAGCACATTTTTTCCGCTCTCCAGCCCGCTCACCGAGGGATTTTTCATAGCTGCGAGCGCGCGTCCTGCATGCGCCGGGAATTTTTCGAGTTCTCGAGGACCCATCGACTGCCGCGATTGGGCAGGCTCTCCTTCTCTCTTTCTCTGCAGTCTGCCTCTCTGTCTCTCTCGGCGCAGCGATAACGAACCTTCAGCCTCTTCAATTGAATAAAAGACCTCCGTGTTCGTTCGCCTAGTGCTTGCGGATCGGGCACGGCGTGTAGTGGGAGGAGTGGGAGGAAAAAAAAACACCGCTGCGCCCGCACTGCCAATTAAGTCCTTTTTAAAGATGCGTCGTTGCGCTGGATTATTTTGGTCCAGTGACTCCATTGAGGCCGCGCTCTCTCGAGATGCGAACCGTCCTCGAGTGTGCGACGCAACTTCGATATTGCAGCCAGTGACTTTTTTGCTTTTTCATTTTTCCCTGTCCCTCGTTCGCCCGCGAGGCGTCCGAGTTATCCAAACCAATTCATTCCTCGTTAGCTTATGACTTTTCTTTTCGTCTCCTTATTTTTATCGATGGAACACTAAACTAAAAACATTTTTGATCAAGTATATTTCGTAGCAACATTTTATTACGAATGCAATAAACAATGCGGCCATCGAATTTACTGAAATTTACTGAACTAAAGCTCGCTTGGCTGAGGAAGCAAGTAAGTGAAGCGTAAAGCTAAACGGAAAAAAGAGTCGCGCGCCACCCCACTAGTGCAGAGGAGCAGCCGCAGTCAGGGCACTCGAATTATCTCGCGTCAGAAGTGACGATGCCATTCTGCTTGCGCTCGCGTAGAGCGGGGCATGAAAAAAGCCAATTGCGCCCACGCGTATGCGCGATATATCGGAGCCCCGTCATTATTCGAATCCGCGAGCACGCCTCGCGTCTCCAATTTGCCCGCTTCCCCCGTGCCTTCTACTTGTTTATCTCGATATTGTTTTCGGCGCAACCTCGGCCCCCAAGAGTCGCGCGCGAGTGATGCCTGAATGGTCTTCCCGCGACTGCCGCAGCTGCGCTATGGGAGGTTTCATTTTTTGTTAGCTCGAAAACTACTTGACTGCAGATGAAATTGTCGAAAAAAGACCTCTCGATTCTTAAAAAAAACTATTCTCTTCAGAATTTTATATTGGCGTTGAGACACAATAAATAGCTCTTATTCAATTATTAAATTGCAACAATGCAGTTTTTCTTAAAAGATGTATTTAATCGATAGCAGTGAATTTTGAACGATATACAGGAAGTAAATAGGAATTATCTATTTACGTAGAAAGTCAAACATTGGTCTGTCGCGTAATAACGAGTTTGCCCATTCACGAGCTGCACATGCATAAGTAAATTGAGTTTCGCGACAGTTTTCGGAATTCGCCGCCCGAGCACAAATAATGAAGAGCTCGGACGCGACAGGTGACAGGGTCGAAAAGTTAAAAGCTCTACGTCTCTCTCTCCACTGCCGACTACTGTCCCCGTCACACTGGTCCGACGTATATACTTTCGGCTTGTCGGAAGTACTTAAAAACTCCTGTCAAGTCTGCTCGACCCGTTTCGCAAGTAAGCCAGGCCGAGACTTCCCCCTCAAAGACTAATGCCCACAGAAATATACGACGCAAGAAACGCCCCTATAGCGCTCGTGCCAACTTAATTAACCGCTAAACATCTCGCATCGTTACTGCGTATTAAATTTTTTACTTTTCCCTCAGTTCATTCGGTTTCTACAAACTGGATGTTCTAAAAGAGATTACTTTACATAAAGTACACTATTGGTGTATTTTACTAGTTTAGTAGAATAAAAAGTTGGAGAAGAGCATTCAGGAAAAGCGTTTTTCGATTTTCATTTAGTCGCCATATAACGCCAAGCAGATTTTTCCTCTCCAAGTCGCGGAAGATCTTTTTCCCTCCCTCTTTCCTGCTTTCAAGAGGAAAATATCGAGAGCACACGGATCATACTTTCTAACTCCGATGTGGTGAAGTTATATATCTCGGAAAAGCTCTTGACTTCATATCCTCCAATCAAGAGCACAAATAAATCGACTTTCCGCTTCTATCTACTTTTATTCCGATCGATACCTCTGCAGAAAAAGAAAAGATAGTCCTTTTGAAAAAGGCGTTCAAAATTATTATCATTTAATTTACAAAAATGCTTTTTGTTAACATTTATTTTTAACGAAATTTAAAAAGCAAATTTTGAATAAAGCTCAATGAAATTGATAAAAATGCAAAAAATATTCTGCTGGAGGTGATACATCGTCGCGCAAGTTGGGTGAAAAAGAAAGAGCCCAGGGGAGAAGAGAGGCGCGCGCAGCGTAAACTCCGGTCGATTAGTCCGCCTGTAATTATTTCGCGATAGGAGGAAGCGGCGCAACGCAGCTTGCGAGAATAAGAAGAGAAGAGAAGCTTGGGGGGCCGGGGGACGAGGTACGATGCACCCCCGAGATGTTACTTACGCCCCTCGCGACCGCAGCGAGCGAGTGCGCGCACATACTGGCTGGCGCGGGCTGGAGCGCGCGGCGCACGCTAAATTGATTAGAATTAAAGGGTGGCGCAGCGGCGTAGCGCGCGCTCGGCTATACAGCCTCCGCATGCGGAGGCGAGAGAGGAGCCAGCAGGGGGGAGGAGGAGAGGAGGAGGAGGAGGCGGGCGAGGAGAAGCTTTCGAGCGCGCGTACGTACACATATAGCGGGGCTGAAAGCCCCGGGTGACCACAACGTCGACGCTGATTGGTCGAGTCAAGTTTGTGGCAAGATGGCTGCTCTCTACTCTTGCCCACATCAGCTTCTCTCCCCGGAGCCCGCGAGCCTCTAAGACGAGCTATCTCTCCTCCCCCTCCGGCCCCGCATGTGCCAAATAGAGGGCTTCCCCGCGCCCGCGTGTGTGCCTGTGTGCGCGAGCTCGAAACAATGGCTGTCAGTTCCACGAGCCGCCCCCACCCGCGCTGAACCTCCCGTGCGTCTCCCTCAAAGAGCGAGGATGCGATAATAATGCGAAGAAGTTGCGCCCTAATGAGTTAATAGCAGCGAGGGCCCGAAGGGAGGGGCAGACCCGGGAGAGGCGCCCGAAAGCGGCCGAAAGCGGGCGAAAGCTCCTCTTTCTTGACAGCAGGCGCACTCGCGTTTTATCTCCCGGCTCGGCCGATTAAGTGACGACTCGTCGTGGAAAGCCCGCGGGCGTGTAGCTTCACTCTTAATTGGCAAGACCGTGGATATGCGCCAAGCGGCCCCAAGAGAATCGAGCAGTCCGCGATGTTTAGGAAGGCTCTATTATTACGCGCTGAAACGACAACCTCGTTAGACTCTTCCGAGGCGCACTTTCCTTTGTGATCAAGCTTTGAGGATTTTTTCAGGATTTTCGGCATAGAGTCCCTTTTCCAACCGAGCCGCAGTAGCGTTAGAAAATTTAAAAGGTATCGTATAATGTTTAACGAGTTCGTTTAGTCGAGGAATCCACTGCAAGACAAAAGTAAGAGAAGAAAGAGCTACTCGAGAGGCAAGGATGAACGAGTGATCGTGAATCGGTGGACTAATCACCTCGAGCGGACTATATTTAGGAGGTTCGAGAAGAAATCGAAGCTCGAAGCGCAATCGGCGGACAAGTAGCAGTCTGAGCCTTCGGCTCCGGCGATTGTTCCAGTCGTCGGCGGAGCTCCATTGAAGCGGCCGTCTGACGGCGCTTTTTTCCGCTGTCCGGGCATACTTGGCCTCGAGGGCCTCCGTGGCTTGCAGAAAGGGAGGAGAGCGCGCGCATATACACACCACATCCGGCGGAATAACGGCGCGTCCAATAATCTCATTCCCCGTGATAAAGCACGCGACGGGGCTCGAGGAGAGGCGCGTCGAATAGTGGTATACAAGGCGCGGGCGAAGCCGTATCAGGCCGTATCTTTAGCGGGTAAACAGAGCGCCTTATGAATTTTAAGCAGAGGGAGGGCGAAATTTCGCGTATCGCGCGGCGTGCGTACGCGGCGTGCGGCCCGCTCGCACTCGGCTTTCTTTCTCGCCTAGGCGAGCTCCCCTTTGAAGCTCGGCTTTTACCGCGGCGCGCGCTGCAGCCTCTCGCAAATTAGATGCACGAAGCTCGACTTCCCCAACTAATTTAGCCCGCGCACGAGGGAGACGCAGCGGGGACCTTTGAAGCTCCGAGCCGAGACTTTTCTTTGCGACGATTACGCGCATTTTACGAGGAATGCGTAATCGTGCGCGTCTGAGCGCTTTTTCTCCCACAGGAAAGAATAAAGCGGACGACTCGTAAAACTATTTTTACCTACATACTGCTTCAAATATCTTCGGCACTCGTTGAAGCAGATCGGAAAATTAAAAGGCAAATTGTTTAAATTGTACATTAAAACGCTCTTACCTAAGATGCGCGTGCAAATAAAATAAAAGTCAGGCTCAGAAGTACAATCGCTCAGGCGGATTTTGATATTGATTTCCGACTGATGCATGGCGCCTATCTAAGCAGTCTAACGGCGTTCGGTAGGGCGAGGATTCTGCGCACGGCTCTGAGCAGCGAGCGGCACGGCGCTTCTAATGATTTTAGCGTTGCACACAGGGACGCGGCCTGGGCGCACACGCGCAGACATAAATTGCAGGCGCGCAGACCGCAGCCTCGGAGGAGGTCTCCTTGTCCCCGGGCCCCGGGAACTTCGCTTCTGCCGGAACGAGGCCTTGTGGGATTCCTAATGGCGACGGCGCCGGAAGGCTATTAAATGCAGACGCAGCGCGCGCACGGCAATTTTCTCGGAGCTGCTTCACTGCCTCCCTGCTACACCTTATATACGCGAGCGCGCGCCAGCAAATAATTATCTTCGGATGTTCGCCGCTCTTAAACGTCCCGTGCGCCCCTTTTTATGCCTTTATTATATCTTTTCCCATTTTTCATCTTTTCACGCGAAGCGCACGCTAGTCAACGAAAAATTATAACAAATATTTATAATCAAAATTATTTATTTTCGATCAGTTTTTAAAAAGCCTTTGCCTCGCTTTTCAGACCTTAACGCAAATAAACACGCGCAGGCTACGTTTGCGTAAAAAAAGGATGAGAAAAGGTGGAGAATTTGGAGCACTCTCGGGCTCTCTCGAGAGAAGACGGACAAGCACGTGGAGCGCGAGGAAATCGAGAAGAGATGAGATTGACGAAGCAAATCCGGAGAAAGGCTGGCTGCGGGAAAAAGTAGTCTCAGTCGCGAGGCAGAGGGAAAATGTAAGCCCGGATCAAGCGCGTTGATCCCCTTACGCTCTCCGTGCCGTTTGACACGGCCGCTAAAATTTTTACTCGCCTTCGATTTCGGGCCTTCGGGGCCGCCGACTTAGAGCGGGCGACGGGCGAGCCCGGGAAGTTGGAGAGCCCGATTGGCGGACCCTGGCCACGCCCTGCGCACGTACAAGCTCACCCCGCGTGCCGTCAACCCTCGTCGGCTCACCCCCTCCCCCGCGCACACGTGTATATCCCCGTGTGTATCCCCGTGTGTATCCCCGTGTGTACCCCGAGCACATACGCGCACGCGAGTTGCCCAGGCCCGTATATCGCGCGAGCCGCGGGGGGCTCACCCGAATGCCGCCAGATCCCCGTCTGGATTCCTGCGTACCGAGAGCCTGGGCCCTCCTGATTAATGGCTCTCGCTCGCCCTCGCACTTTTCCCTTCAGGAGTGCAAGCCCGCCAGCCCGCGGCAAGCGTGTTATACTCGTCCTCCGCCATCCCTTTCCTCCCCCCTCAAAATTAACAGCTTTCTTTTCTCATTTTCATTCAAGTTCAAGTTTCAACTTGACATTTAAACAAATTATTACTAAAAACGATTATTTCAAAAATTCGCTATACTGTCTTCCGCAATATAAGACTAAAAATGACTAGAGACATTTTTGAGCCATTTAAAAGAGTGGTCAAAATATGTAACAAGAATTTCTTGTTAGCTCGATATATTTCAGTAATTTTTCATTGCATTTTTCGCAATTTTGCATGCGATAACTTGAAAATTCTATTGTTTGTACATTATTTGCCTTATTCAGTGCAGTGCTTTATTGTTTTGATTTAAAAAACTGATTTTGCTTGACATAATGAAGAAATGTTAATGCCGATAAGGTAGATTCCTAATCGTGGGATTTATACTCCCCGTTAACGCGAAACTAATAAAAATGTTATAATTTCGAAATTGTAAGTGTTAATAATCTCTGAATAATGAACTTTTTTCAATTCGTTGAAAATATTTTCTTCACATTTCGCCATTGATTATTACGTAAACGGAAATGTTTTGAATTATATTTCAATAAATAAAGAACTTTTATTAAAACGATATACCTACATATTTGTTTATTTTATATTTTTGTCGAGATAAAAATTATATATAAATAAACCTAACACTATATCCTTAGCTATTTCATTCATGAAAAGCTATGAACCCAATTACGAAAAAAGTAACAGAATAACTTGCATGCTTTAATAATTGTCTTTAATTCAAATTTTTTGCGAGCATTTGAAAAGACATTTTTTTATTCACCGAGACAAAAACACTGCGATACTTTTTAAAATTTTAGCAAATATTTTATTTTAATAAAATTATGATATTAATTACTCATTAACTGTTTAATAATTTCAAAAATATTTTTTAATAATTTATTATAGATAATCGGTATGCATAAACAGAACCACTAGAAAAGCAGTAATTCATACAAATATATATATAATATTTTATATCATATATATAGAATAGAGATTCTTTCTTTCTTTCGTTTTTATTGGCCGTGGGTCTTTTTGTGCTGACTAACATGCTAATGCATGTAGTACAGCACT